>OMNW01034399.1:36128-67255 GCA_900303245.1 Selene dorsalis
CAGGTAAGTGGAGTCAAAACAGTGACAACTTTTATGCAACCTTCCCATGTACTGAAATGTAAACAAACATGATCAACAATTCACTACTGATCCATTAGTTTCCTGTACAGATAAGATACTTGTAGTTTGTATATACATATTTACAGTAGATGTAAATAGTACAATATAAATATTAGTAGTGTCACAGTGGCTTTAACTGTGTTTCCCATTTTGCTCAGTTCTACTCAGATGCTTTCCTGTTTTACCAGCCATCTATTCACCTATTTGGCGCTTTTATTTGAGGCGATGAAAAAAACAAAAAACAAAAAGAAAACACAAAACACAATTTTCTTCTATTTACTGTATTGTCATAAACCTCTTAGAACGCCCACATTTCAATAGAACAGACTTTGAGCATGACCAGGGGGTTAGTGCGCCAATAATCATGACTGACACACACTCAGAATTAAATGATGTATTGGTAATGGATATAATTTTCACTGGCTGTTGACAGGGTGGAATAATTAATGCTTTGATGGTCACTTTAATTAGGCTGGTGGTGGAGAAGGCCAATATGTCAAATTCCTCCCTATGAAAAATATGCTTTTTCTATCATTCCAATGAAATAATAAGCCCAGACATATAATCGCTGAGCATGAGTAATCACTCTATTTTCGCCATAAATTGATATGGTGTAATGGCGTGAAATGCAGAGCTGAGGCTCACATCAGAATAAACACGTGACTTATCTGTCACTTCATGTCTGTCACTGGAGGAAAATATTATTCTGAAACCATCTTTCCACTCACATTTTTCAGCTGTTTAAGAGGTCAATCACTTGAAATCAAGGCCTTTTCAATGAGTCTCAAAATACTCCACACGCATCTCATTCATTAAACTCATTACAGCTTTCCTCCCTCAGCGTTCTCGTTTCCGTATTAAGCAAGAATGAAGCTGTCCTCATTAAGTGGAAGTACACACTTTGAGACAGAACGGGGCAAGCCGAGCTCACAGTTACTGTCGGCTTGTTAATGTCATTGTTAAAATACATAAAAGGATATACAAGGACTAGGTGCGTGCATAATGGATTGTTTTCAAATAACCACATTACAGGTCCAAAGTGTTCATGGTTTCTATTAGCGTTTTTATATTTGTCAAACAATCACCCTTGCTTGTTGACACAAGAAGCATACTAAAACATGTCGTCTCAACTGAAGTTACCACAATTATGCTGCTTATCTGCTCTGGTTGCAATTAAACAGAAGCCAATAAGTTCTACTCACATGCTGCTGCCTGTCCGACAGGATCTTCCACAGGCGAGGGAAGAGCTGGACCCAGGTCCTCTCAGCCAGCGGTGTGGAGATGTGACAAAGCTGGACCAGAGCGTTCAGAAGTGCCCCCGTCTAAACACAGACCAGAGAAAAATTATAGCTGCTGACTTGGCGATCTCCATTCTCAGGACTCAGGGGCACTGCTTCTTTACTGTCCTACTGGGTGCTTAATTGTATTTGACTGATGTCCAGCGTCAAAACCAGGTTTTGATTTTATAGCTGGAATAAAAAAATCAGCAGGGTTCTGAAAAACGTCTGTGCAATTAAGTTTTAACATCTCAAACACTACAGTATCTTGTAATGAAAGTAGTTACCACTGAGTAATCGGGGAAATTTAAAAATCCCTTAACATAATGGTCAGATATATCATAACCTCCAGCCTTGTCAAAACCCAGTCAGTTTAATCAACCCTGCAATGCACTCTGAAGAAACAGTCGAGCCAATGAGCTGGTTCCATGGGATGGACCGACCTTACCTTGACTTCCCGCAGCGAGTCAAGGAACTTGTCGTGGCGGTTAGTGAGCATGTGCAGTTGGTTGCCCATGTCTCTCTCGGCCTGCTCCTTAGTCTTGGGGATGGCAGTCTGGTCACCTGGTGCTAACTCTATGTCTATTTCGACATCCTGCCATGGACCATGAGAAAGGAGAGAAAAACAATTATCTTTTCAGAGAGCTTTGACATTTAGTTTCATGTTGGACACAATGCTGTTTTGAAAGGGGATTATATGACATAAACAACTGACAGCCTCTCGGTAATGGCTGAGGGACGAGAACAGAGACTTATTTAACAGACGGACAAAGAGGCAAAGCTTTAATCTTTTTCAGGATCACAGTGTGTAAGACACTCCTAATGGGATAATGTGGTGATTTGTGTGGGAGACCATGCCTGATGCATTATGGTATTTGTGTGTCTGTTTTGTGTGTCTCACCTCCTCCTTGGTCTCGCTGTTCTCCCTCTCACGTGGCTCCTGTTTGACATGTGTTGCCATGGCGAAGGCGGCGCGGTCATGGCTGTCAGCCAAGTTGATGACGTTAGTGATAGACGGCAGCATCGATCCCTGGCAGCTGGTTCCGATAATGGTGTTTCGTTCACACACCGCCAGCAGCAGCTAATACACACACACACACACCGCAAACACGCAAGACGATCAGTAACAGAAACATGACAAGTGATGAGCAAGACAAGAGGCCGCTGAAACTAGAAAAGGGCCTAAAAAGAAAGAAAGATGTATTCTATGAGTCAACAACACATTCTTTTTATTGCTGGATAAAAGCTTCACGGCCTGCTGAAAGATCACAGACAGTACTCTGTTTACCTCTATGCACTGTTTGATCCAGAAGTGGCTGCCCATGGCTTCCCAGTTCTGAGAGCAGCAGATGTAGAGCAGCCTCTCATAGACGCGCCGCTTCATGGAGGCATCAAACACCTCAAAGAACTTGGCTCTGATCAGTGGCTGAGTGCAGCGAAGCCCTGAGAGGAACGCTGGCTCTAACTTGGATGTGATATCGCTTCCCGAAAGGCTCTCATCCCTGAATAATGTGAGGGACAAAACATCTATTTAACAGAGCTCGCGTGCCGCCTCGTAGCCATTTTACTTCCATGATTCATGAAAGCAGAATACAGACATTTTGTTATTGATAAAACATTTAATGTACTTTTGAACCACATCGAAAGAAGTCACAGCATCGATGTCGAAAACCACACTGAGACAACTGCAGACAACAAGTCACAGTATCAAACAAACCTATGAAGTACTCAGAAATGAAAAAATGAGAGCACCTACACTCTGCACTAACTTCACGCTTGTGAAGCTTATATGCCGACTGCATATATATATATATACACACATTTGCTTTCAATTATTAACTGTGTTTCTGAAATATTGCTACACATGAGCGCAAAAAGTTTTTGTCCAAGGACAAGAGGTAATTTTCATTTTAAGAGCACAGGCATGCATAGATTTTTTTTGTCATATTTTTATAATGTTTTTCAAGGAATTATCTGATGAACCATTAAAACGATCAGAAGAAAACTCAAAGGTTAATCAATATCTGAAGTGTGTTTTCTTTTATTCCTGCTCAATTGCTCCTAGTTAAAAAAATATAAATAACCTAATCAATCTTTATATATTTACGAGCCATTTATAAACAGGGCAGGTAGGTACGATTCCAAGTACAAAGGGTTATCTAACAGCAACGCTCAAATGCAAGGTGCCAGGATGTTTGAA
Source organism: Selene dorsalis (assembly GCA_900303245.1). NCBI lineage: Eukaryota > Metazoa > Chordata > Actinopteri > Carangiformes > Carangidae > Selene > Selene dorsalis. The sequence continues at coordinate 39,666 of OMNW01034399.1, forward strand.
CAGCCATGTTGCTGAAGATCAGTGAAATGTGCGGAGATGGCAGTTCACACTAAATATTGGGGGAAATTAAATCTCCTTGATGCGGCTAGTGCAGAGGTAGTAAAGCATTAACAGCCATGCATTAAACACTTAAATAACAAATGTCATCACTTTGACATCATCCTGCTGCAGTGAACGAGCCTCATGGGTATGATTCACGCAACAGAAGGGGAGAGTGAAGGTGGGATAAAAGCAACAACAAAAGCATGGCTACACCAGCTGCACACCGACTCTATTTGTGCTACTCTCTTAATCACACATTGTTCGGGAACAGCTGCTTTATCATTTCATTATGATTACTTGCTGTCCATCATGGCTTTACTGCTCGTTTTAAACCTTCTGACATGAAGAGCAGATGGGGTGGAGGGATACAGGCTACATTTGGCTGATTAAATGTGTATGTGTGTGAGACAGGGAGAAAAAGAGCTGTGGTTTGATGAATAGCTGGCAGTAGGACAGTCTCTCCCCTTTGGCCCCCCACCTGCTGGGTGTCCTGTCATGAGTTGGCCAAAACCTGGCACTATTGTAGCCCTGTGAAAGATCAACTCGCAATATCTATATCACAATCTGTTGTCCGTCTCATCCCCTCTCCACCCTTTTTCTATCTACAGATACTATTTTATACTCACTGTTTCCATGTACCCCCGACTCTAAGCATTTTCATGATCTATCTGTTCTCATCTTTACCTCTGTCTTTTAACAACAACAACAAAAAAAGTTTAATGGTTCACTGCTCGTGCTTCAAACTCCCTCCCCCTCATCTCCATTCTCCATTGCTCCTTGACCCAACCTCCCATGTCTTTTCCCGCCTCAACCTCCCGACCTTCATCCCTCCTGTGAAGATGGATGCAAGGGCGGCATGGCTTTTGCGGCACGGCCATTTGGCCATGTGATGAATGGCAGTAATTACCTGTAGACGTAATTAACGAGGTCCAGGAACTGGGCATTTAACTCAAGTTCATCGGGGAAACGCTTCTCTATATAGGTCATCATCTTCACCAGCAAGATGGACTTCTCGCGCAGGTTTGGCATCTGAAAGGAAGAGGAGTGTCGATTAGAAAATAGAAATAAAGGGAGAGGATATAAAAATAAAAGAGATGAGCAAAGGAAGAGGAGAGAAAATGAAACGCACAGATAATCCCTTTAGTTATTTTCCAATAACTGCATTACTGTCCACCGTAGTCCTGTAGTGCTTGCTCTCATTCTACAGCTTAAAAGAAAATAAAGACCAGCGACAGCTGTCTGGGTATTATGTTAATTTTAACCTGACTGGATGTAGAAAATATGCTTCGCTTGTTGTTTGTCGAAGGTTTCACACCTTTTAAAATGTACAATGCTGATTCAGTTCTTAGTGCCTCCCCCTTCTATTATGAGAGAAATAATTTGATGATCTACCGAATCAAGTGTTTACTTTGTTTGTACGTACAATATTTAAATATTTAATCTTAAAACTAAAAGGTTGTTTCAGAGTCTGAGAAATGTCGCTTTCCTACCTGGTTGGCGGCCATGGGCGAGTTGTTTTTCACCCACTCTTCCACGATCTTGACAACAGCACGTAGAATTTTGGGGTCGGGTGACTTCTCGATCAGCGAAGTGAGGATGACCTGGATGAAGGTCTTCCTCATTTCCATGCTCATGACCGACAATCGAGTCTTCACCAGGTCAAGACTCAGCATTACCAGCTCACTGGTCACTGAGCACAGAGAAAGCAGAAATATTAGCAATTTTAGCATTTGTACTGCTAGGAAGGACAAGTTGACATTTATTGTTCAAGTTTAGTTTGCATGTGTTTATATGACCTGAGCTGAGCATGTTTCCAAGATCAGATACATAAGCAGCTGTCTTATAGGAAGTGGCTTTTGTTCTTTCCTTCTTTTATTGCTCTTCTAAATCTTCACCTCATGTCCTGAGAGTCAAGCAAGCCTTTGATACATTTACGCAATATGTTAATGTTAAAAATATGACCAAACAAAAGTTAAATCAGTTAAATGTATTAGAGTAGAGACACAGCTTTTAGAAGCACCAGCCCTGCTGATCAGACAGCCTCGGGTCTTGGCGACTATAACTGCTCCTAGTAGAGAGTTAATGCCTGTGTTTCCTGATACAGTCATTACCGTCCCACTTAAACCTCAGATAGCATCGTACAACTATTACCTCCTGTCTGAGGTAGCATCAGGAATTATGTACTGCCTACGTTTTACAAACGTGGTGAAGCTGAGCTCAGAAAAAAGTGAATAAAAAACTTTAATGAATTTTGTAATAGTCATGATAAAACTAGACAGCCCAAAGCTATTAAAAAACAAGACTTAACCTTGTGAAAATCTTTACTCGTGCTGGCAGAAAGAAAGTTGTATTTCCTCGGCAAACAGCGTCTATGCTCTCAAACACAGAGCAAAACAGCACAAGGTGACCATCTGTTTGCTGTATCCAAAAAGAGGCTGGGACACAATACAGGCTGGGAACTAGAGCTGAGGAACATTCCCTGTGAAACCGGCCTATCTGTAAAGTGGATCTCCTCTAACCACGACACCTATTGAGAACACAGCTGGGGCGACTGATATTCAACTTTTCAAAAGGGTCTTCGAATGCAGTCAGGCACTGCTGAGACACATGGGATATCTGAGCTCCTCGGGAGTCTGGGGAAGGTCACCGTGTGAGAGGACGTGTGTGTAGTGTGCCACCAAGCTCGCACACGTTCAGCGCTGACCATCTTGATAATGTCAGCAACCTTTAACTGCAGCCATGCAGAATAAGTTCAACAGAAACACTAGCTGAACACAAGACCTGAGGTAAATATTTAAACCAGGTGGTGATAAAAATGCAGTTACTAGGGCAAGGCTGACTGTGGGATTGCTATGTTTGGCAACATTTATTTGCATGTGTTGCAAATGTGTTTGGGGTTTGTGTGGACACGAGTGTGTGGTTAGTTTAATTCATGCTGTATTGTTATGTTGTCAAGCAGCCAATACTAGCTCCTCTTAATCATAGAACAAAGTGTTGTAGTTGATCTACACTACTCACAAAAAGTCAGGGATATTCAGCTTTCGGATTAAATTTCAGAGTGCACCTAAAATGCACTATAACGTTCACAGGTGAATTGAATTTGACCTTCCCTAAACTGTGTCCAACTGTTCAATGTTTCAGTACTATATAACATAACATGCTGTTCTCTAACAACACAATTGGCTGCAAAACAACAACAAGGGTCTATGAATCGACCACTTAATGCTCTGGTTCAATGACAGTTTGTATTGAAACTGTCCTCCTCATCCTGCTGTTCAGATTCTGACATCATGAGACCGAGACGACACCTAACAGTCCATCAACAGTACCTGGACATGTTGAGGCTTCAGACAGGATGTTGTCAGAGGGAAGTGTCCTCTGAGCTTAGTGTCACAGAGTGTCATCAGCAGGTTGAAGGACATAAACATGTTTTGTTGTGGTATACCCACCACTGTTGTTAGCTTTTGTCCCACTTTCATGATATAATATCACTGTAGCTTTTCACATTTTACATAAATTTCAGCCAAAAGACGAATATCCCTAACTTTTTGTGAGTAGTGTATTTCTATAATGGTCAAGCAAGTTTTTATGTGCTTGTTCTTTATGTTGTGTGCATGTGTACTTGATTTTCTCAGATCCAAATGTACCTGTGCTGTTTTCGGTGACCCCTGGGTTGGCCTGCTGGGGGCTCAGGTGTTCCCGCACCATCTTTTGCAGTGAGCGCATAAACACAGAGATGAGGCGGTCGATGTAACTGGCATTGTAGCTGCAGGCCGACTTCAGTATCATCAGTGTTCCTGGAGGACAGACAAGCAGGAGGAGGGGCAGATGAAGGGAGGGAAAAATTGGAAATACAATAATCTAGACAAGATGCTCAACCTCTGTGCAGCAAGGAAACTGACACATACACCGGTAATCAGCTTGTGTTCATTCTCAGAGAATGACTGGGGCTAGATTTCTAACAAAAGTTCCAGCATGTCTCAGGGAAAGGGAGAGGTATGAGTAACATCCCTCTCTGTTTCTGCTCCCTGGAAGGTGGACAAATGTCAAAATGTCACCCCCTGGCCAGATGGATGCATCACATTGGTGCTACCTCTTTTTGACAGCAGGATACAAAAAGCTGTTCATTGACCACAACTGCCACTTTGGGAGACCATTTCAAATAGTGTTACCTTTGGACTTCTCTCCAATAGCCATCTGGTCACTTGAGGGCTCTTTATTTGGAGAGCTACTGTACTGTGTTTTAAAACAGCAGCAGTTCTCTTAGAATAATCTTTGATGTGAACTTTTCACATAAATACTCTGCTACATGTGGGTGTATAGCAGTAATGTCTGTACAGGGAGGATGGCCGAAAGAAGCAATCCTTCCCAAGACAACCTTTGCCAAGCCGCTGGACTGTGGCCTGAGTTTAAACAGGCCAGATGTTAGCCCAAGCAGCGGCGCCCACCGGCTTGCATTTTAACGACCCACTCACTGGCTTAATTGCTCGAAGTAACTGAGAGGTGGCTCGCTTTTGTAGGAAAAAGAGTGGGAGGTTTTTCGTTTTTGTTTTTTTTAAAAACAGGGTTTATGAGCAACAAAGTAAGTGTAACAGAGCACAGGAGGGCAGAAAGGGATTAATGAGAAGAAAGAAGGGACAACTGGAATGCCTAAGGTCTTACCAAAGAGCTGTGTGGGGTTTGTGTTACTTGTGGCTTTTTCATAGTTGGTAAGTCCCTCATAGATGACTTTGCCCACGGCTGCATACAGACACTCCAATTCCTCATACTTAGACGCCACGTTTGATGTGCCTGAAGAACGAAAGCAACATTTGTTATGAACAAAGAACAGCTGAAAATTGAATATCTTGCTTTAAACACATGGCATAGCAAAACAAGCTGAAGAACTGAAGTATTAATGATCATAAACAAACAGAACAATGGTCCAAATATTTTGGCATTCCTAAATGAGCACAGTAGGGAGTGAAACTCAGATTCAGTTTTAAGTATTACTGCTCTGACTCACTCCCTCTCTGATTTAGGTATTATGCGCTGGAAACTTACTAGGCTCAGTGGGGAAGATGCTCATGAGGCGAGAAAGGAGGGAGTGGACAGCCCGTAGGACTTTGGTGTTGCCACAAGTCATGCAGGCAGCAATGCCCCGCTGGAGGGGTTTGAAGTGGGCCAGGATGGCGGGGGACTGCAGCACAGTCAGCAGGAAGCACAGGATCTCCAGTCCAGTGCAGATGTTGGAGATGTTAGCCTGTGCTGGTTGCTCCTAAGGGGGACAGAGAGGAAACAGTGGAATCAGGTGGTAAGTAGAGTAAAAGAAGCATGCACATCAATAATGTGTGTGATTTTTCTTTTTGTTATAAAACAGAAATATTAAGCACTTTCCCAACAGGCAAGTGGTCTCAGACTTTAACATCTACTATACCTACTACAGTAATGTTTCAAGTTTTAATACAAAGTCAAGACAACAACCAAAAAAAAAAAAAGAAAAAAGAAAATCAATATTCTGCACAGAGGTATTTCTCACACAAAAGAACCAAGGCATCGGGATCACTGCTAAACCAAAGATCAATGGCCAACATCAGGTAGTAATTTTGTCTAAATTGCAATCAAGGTTTACGACAATGGCAGGGCCAAGAGGATAATCTGGGACAGATCCATGGCACTAATCTTGGCTAATGAACAAGGTGACTCTTCTGATAAGACTGCTAGTAGATATTAGGGTCGTATTGATTTTTGCACTGTATTAACAGAATGGGACCTCGTCTCTGGGGGCATGCAGATGGAGCATATGCATGTATTTGCCTATATTTGAGCATGTGAATGTGAATGTCCTCTGCCCCTCCTAATTTGCCCTCTCACACCACTCCCCCTGACTCTTGATCACTGTCATGCCAGTACAATGAGATGATAAAAGGTAATCCGATTTAGAGCATTGTTCATTAGTCTGAGTAAGACGGCTGAGCAGGTAGAGCAAGCTCCCGAGGGGGAATGGCCTGCGTATGTGCATCTGCATAAAACCTACAGTAAGCCTTGTTTGTCAGACCATTCCTATGGGATCTGGGGGGGGCATGATTGTGTGTGTGTATGTGTGTGTAGGCAGAGAGAAAGGCGCGGCCGAACCCCCAGTGGAGAACAAGGAAAGTACGTGACAATTGCCGGCACATGGCGATAACCTCGTCGAACAGTGGCACCGAATCAGACTAAAGAGATGAGTAGAGAGGAGGAGAGCGAGAGATAAAGTGAGAGAAAAGAAGCAGCGATAGGGGCTGAAAAGAAAAGAGATGAGAGGAAGAAGAGACACGGAGGGAGTGGAGGAGAGATGCAGAGAGTCACAGTGGGGCGATGCAGAAGGCAAGGATGAAGAGTTTAGGATGAAGGGGACTGCGGGGTTGAACGAGAAGGCACAGGCCAACCCGGATAGACTCCTGTTATCTCACCACTGTCATTATTTTGTCATTATGGCAGTTTGCGCCTCACTTCATGTATTACAGATAACAGACAAAGGACTTGGAGGCATTAGAGCAAATACTAAGAGCTTATGCAGGGCGAGGGAAACTTTGGGGAGGCGAACGGCAGAGACACATTAGTTATCCTTTACTGTTTGCTGCTTATTGCTTTGAGTCAAAACAACAAGTCTGAATATTGTGAATTTTCTTCAACACCCTTGCCTAAAACACTTGTGATATATGCTTTCAGTAGCGATTTAAAATAATCCCTGACATGCTCACATAAACAAATAAAGTTTTAGGACTTAACATAAAAACAGCAATAGTTCTCATCACTGAACAGAAAAGAGGAGCCAGACACCATCAAAAAGGGAAATTCAAGGCAAAGCCATCACAGGTTTGGACACAGTGATCTTTGACAAAAGTTGCACAGAAATGCAGCAATAATGACAGTTTACAAGGCTGCAGACTAACTCTGTCGCACCACGAATGTCACTGGCACGAGCATGTCTGGCTGTGTGAAATATACAGACAGCCTAATAAGCTACAGCCATTCTGATTGCGTTGCTGTCTTACCACTGTCATAAGCAGCTTGTCAAACCACTGTAGCTTGAGCTCAGCGCGAGGCCACATGTCAGGCCTGAGGGCAGTCTTCATCAGGCTAACACAGCGGCGGGACAGCAGCTCCCCCGGAGAGCCCGCCACGTTGGTGCTGTCGTTCACCTGGAACACAAGAAAAGGAAGAAGATTGGTATGATTATCTTTTTCAGTGACGATGCATCTTTATCCTCAATATTACAATGGTGCTCTGATAAGGTAACAAATCACATCAGACAAGAGGAGATGAGGCCTTTCACCATATATTGTAATTTAACTGTTGCAGCTAAACTTCAACAGTGGCATAGCCTGGAAGGAGGCCGTCCTTCAATCAGAAAGCCTAGTTCAAGCCCTCGCAGCGACAAGCATCACCCTCTGAGCTGTAAGCATCCTTGAATAAAACCATGAATCCCTCTTAGCTCTAGGAGTGATGTTCTTTGGTTGCTGGGAATCCCTGGAGCCAGGCAAAGATACAATGTTTTTACAGGGATAAATTTAGTATCACAATACACTCTTACGGAGCAGAATACAAAGAAAAGATTATGTTTCCATAGACTATTTTGCGAGCAGTGAGTGATCCCCACCGGTTATATTTCACAGAGATGGTTGGGTGAGCAGTGAGAATGGAGCTTGGCCCAAAAACAAGAAGTAGGAAAGTCAAGGTGAGTGAAATCTCGACAGTCTATTTCAGGCGTGTAACCAAGGTCATCACTGCCACTAGACCAAGGGACAGCTGTGTGAGGACACACACAAAGGACTCTGTGTGTATTTGTCTGTGCGCAATGTGTGGAGATGCGTTCAGGACAGCCACCAGGTGTGTCCGACCTTCACTGCTGAGAGGTTAGGATGGCTGCGTACTACCTGGCAGGCGCCACGGATGGGAGAGCTGTACCTGGTGTGTGTCTGTGTGCGAGTGAGACCAAGTGCCGTATGCGAGGTGGCGATGGTGGAGGTGTTACCTGGCATGCGATCCTGATGAGGAAGTTGACCACGGTGTCCGTATGTTGTTTCTCAACAGGCTTGGTGAGCATTGTCTCCGTGCCTGGCATGGACTGGCTGCGGCTAAACACCTAGAGCAGACATACGAGTGTATTCAATTAACATGTCAAGGATTTTTTGTCCTTTGAAAACTGAGCAAAGAAAGCTTCTGCTACAAGAGAAGACTTAAACTTTGACTGGCTAGAAAACTACAGACATTCATAATAAGACTCTGTGACAGCAGTGCTAACACCACATAGTCTTTTGTTAGAGGGGGATATCAAAGAGCCTGCATTAAGTCAGATTTTGCCTGCACTGCTCACAGGGAAAAGGAGAACGGGACCATGGTTTCCTGATAATTATCCTGGCAACTTTCTGAGGAATTAACATTTCCATGGCTCCGGCAGAAACAAATGCTACTGTTGCATTTCCTGACACCAGGCAAAAAGAGGCTGGAAATCACAATGCCATTAAGGCCATAGCTACTGAGACTTGTGCTAGTTTCCTGAAAGAACGGTTTAGGTATGGAAGGGATTTTTAACACATCATTATGTAAAATGACCCATCTTAAAATGCACAGTCTGTAATTTGCAGGATGTTGTGTACATAAGGGAACATGATGTTGTTGCATTTGCAGTTTTCTTCCAGGAGTATTAATTCTATAAACAACATTCATACTTTGGAATTAACCATATTTCATCAAGAGAAATACACAGGGTACCACCATTAGAGTGCCTGGCAAATCCTGGGGTGCTGTGATAGCAAGCTAGTTTGGTTCTTAATATAAAAACAGATTTTTGACGTCTTACACAAGGAGCATCTTATTCAGTGTCTGGGCCACAAAGACAGCGTTCCATGGACAATTTTTGTCTCAGATGTGTAGTAGTTGTTTGATAAACGAATCTTTCAAAATATAATATCATCATTCAGAGAAACATGGAACACAGGGACACCTTACTTTGACAGTAAAAGATGTACCTGTTAATTAAAATGTAATTTATTAAGGTGTTAGGGGTTTATACCAGCCACTGGCACATTTTACTGGTATCTGAGAGACGGCTGATTGAGCTCACCGTTGAGGCGGCTCCGGCTGCTGTGCGGAACCTCTTGACATCCTGCCCAGCGGTAACACTTTCCAGAGAGAGTCCTCTTTTCACAGCTGCCCCACTGGTTCCTTCACCACCACCAGCCACTTCAGCCTCAGACTCCGGCTGCCACAATGAAAAGGGGGAAGGACAGCAGCGGAGAGAAGAAGACAGGGATGAATTAAACATACCTGAAGAGCAGCACCTACAAGATAATTAATCATGGGCATCTGTGGAATATGGCTAAGAACATGTAATATTTTTATCTTTTAGAGTAATGGCTGTACTTGGTGAAAGTGTGTGATGTTTAAGTAGCCTCTCTGTTTGGATTTGAGTGTTTTTGTGTATGTAGTTACATAATGTAAGAACACACCTGTTGGTCTTTGATTCTCTGTAGTTCCCACTTTATGACCACCTCAGCCAGGTCAACAGCCAGTTTCCTCTGCTCTATGGTCACACTGGGGGTGAAACCTAGACGCTGCATTGCACTGATCATGTGCTGCACCAAGTGGTGGCGCACAGGGTAGTACACCTGGAGAGAGAGGGCAGTAAGTGAAAATTGTTAGTAATAATGAATTAAATGAATACAAAAATCTAAAATTAAGCATCGAGTTCAAAGACTGAATATCTAGTTCATAGAAGCTTGTGACAAACTGTCAGGTGGGAATATACTGCATCTTTTTGTCCTAGAGCATCAATGGCAGATGGTCACTAATGCCAACGACATGAGTGATGATAGAAGCAAGGCTGAACAGATGAAAGAGCGGTACATAGAGAAGTCAAACTCTGATGTAAAATTTCACCGTAGCTGAAAGCCTGGTAGTCAGGACAACTCACAACTTGAACCTCCAATTTTTATAAGAAATAAAAAATAAAATTAAAAAAGTCTGGTCAGACAGTGAGAGCTGCTGCTGGTCTACGTCTCTCAACAGCAACTGCATCTATGTTAATGAACAATTCTTCTTTCAGAATGACTCTGTGTCCTAAGAAGAGCAAAGCACATATATATAATGCCTGAATATTTTGGTCAACTAAACTAAGACATATGGTCAACCATCATTCTGGTGAATAAAAATCATTATTTAAAAAAAATGAAAAACATAACCAAAAGGTGACTACACTCATTGTCAGGAAAAGTTTAATTTCTTCTACACTGTCCACACTTTGCTTTAGATTTTGGGATGACAAAACAAGCAAAGTTAAACAGGGTCCTCAATCACTCAGACACTTAGTCAGAAGAGGCAAACTCTGAAGTTGTATTCCCACTTAGTCTCAAGGACATGATGACATACACTTAGCCCCGAACATTCACACTCTAAAGAGTCACACTCAAGAGTCACTTAGCTTCATCGCAAACTGAACTGGGACTCTCAAACACAGAGACGCGCATAGACAAAAGAGCAAGAGATGAGATGTCTATCTGAGGGCTGCTGCCAGTGTCAAAGAATATTAAAGCTTCTCACTCTGAGGGTAATTATGGTCGATAGAGCAGGACTTCACAGCCCCTTAATGACAGAGCGGCTAAGCCCTGTCCATCACGTGTGCGCGCAGACAAACACGCAGGCAATCTCTCCGTTTCTTTATCACATGCATACACACACAAGCACACACAAAGTCTCTCATCTGTCTGTCATTATCTCCTCCCCTGTGTAATTATGCTGATGTGATTACATTAGATTAGTCATCTGGCCCAGTGAGAGCAGCCTGTCAGCGAGATAGAGAGGGGAGCTGAGGAAAATGTCAGTCTTCTGCTAAGAGACTGTCGCTCTCTGACTGGCGAAGCGGCGAGCATCGGCTGAAGGAGCGAGAGGGCACAAAGTGTCTTTGAAGTTTAAGGAAGAAGGCGAACATAAAGGCCAATGATCCTTTACTGGTGTTGACTTGAAGCACAGAAAAGTCTCCTTTTGACTCTTGCTGATCATGGCTGTCAGGGCGAGTCTGAGAATGTATCTACATTAAGGCCATTACAGGCAGCAGGCGCTTATTATCAACTTCACTGCTCAGAGTTAATGATCCAGAGTTTGACTGGGAGACAACAGAGCACAGAACCACTGTAACCATTAACACCAACATGAAACTTGAGTTTAAATAACCAAATTAAAACCTGGATGATTTTGTATGGCGTGGTGCAATATCATTCAGTTCATCTGCAAAAAGAGCTGGCAGCTAAATGAACCAATATGCAGGCACCATTTTCGAAAAATATTGAGATAAACGCCGGAGCATTAAAGCGAATAACGCAGACAAGTCGATCATGATTATTGTAAAACACAGGGACGGAAATCAGATTTGTTTTGACTCTCCTGTCTGCGCCACCCCTGCAAAGAATCCATACTTTCAATAATGATGGACTGACAGGAGGAAGTGAACCACTGACCAGCGGGCCATTGTTCCTTTCTATCGGCTTACCCTGAAGTGCTGCACGATGAGATGTAGTATGTGGACCAGCTGCGGCACAGTGTGGCCCTCCTCCACGATGATTTTGCGAGTCCAGTGGGTCAACATCTGGTGGCCGTCCTCCATGCGGGCGGGCACAGCTGGCGTCAGGATGGCCATGGCCTGCCGTACGATGGCGCGCGCCTCCATGGTGTGCGCCTTCAGCAGGCTGTGGAAGACCTACACAAAAGCACACAAACCACAGTGTGTAATTTGGTAAGACACCAAGGTTCTTTTTTCCTAACGCTCCTTTCACTGCTGTTTTCCATTCTACATATTCATATTTCAGAAGGTGTGGGATTTCAGGCAGTGCAGACGAGCACACGCTCTTTTACTTTCTCTTGCAAACACATAAACACACCCTACCACATGCTCAGTTCCACTATAGCATCACACTCTACATAAACACTATTCCTGCTGTAACAGCCCTTATTTTAAGCTCTTCTATTGTGTATTCAGCTGTTGTCATTTCAGTTCAGTTAAGCCTTTGTCATCCTGATGATTTCCTTGTTTTGTCTCTATCCACATAGATATGTTTTACGAATTTGTCAGGTGTGTTTTAAATTTGCTACAAATTTTCATAATGCCTCTTCATACTCCTTCCTCTCGTTTCCTTCCTCCTCACCTGCAGGACGATCTTCTTGTGAATGGCAAACTTCGCGATGATGTGGGCCAGAAGTAAATGACCACTGTATTTACAAGCGGGGTCCACGCAGGCTTTGGGCAGTAGGCATGGCCAGGCAAACGTCATGAGGCGCCGCAGCTTGCTGTTGCGCGACTTGTTGTTGTCGTGAATGTGGTGGGGGGCGTGCTCCACCAGCAGGGTGGAGAACTGCAGCAAGCAGATTCGCAGCGAGTCCAGCAGGTCAGCCTGCTTCTCTGGGTCCAGAACCTTGAGAGGGATGGGACAGTTGTGAAGTTAAAGTGGTAGGTGCAGGTACAGTTTTTGTTGCCAACAGCAAAGAGTGACTACAGTGTAGCTGTCTGATTCTGACTGAGTTGCTAATTAATTAATAAGTGGTGTGATGTTCTATGTATAAAACAAATGTACCATATTGTGTGTATAGAACAAAAAGGTCCAAGAACTTCTACATGAATATGAAATAAAACCACATTCTACTGGATATGCTTTGCCCTGAATTACCAAAGTATATAGAGTAATGTTTACTTTCCAAAATTACATTTGAATGACAGTGAAGCACAACAGCAGTCTACTTTTACATATGGAGAACCTCTTTGTAAAAAAAAAAGGTCCCCATTTAAAAATACCCATCAACATCTGAATTCCCTGCAGAGGAGTTAAAGAGGAGAACAGACAGAAAGAGGGAAGTGAGTGAGGAAATGAGTTTAAACCAGACCGTAGAGGAGCCATTAGCAGCCATTACAACTGGTGTTAGTCAGTGATGAGATCTGCCACAACACAAACAAACATGCTGACCTTTAGCATGGTCACAGCATGACATTTACACCAGGAATTATAGTCCGGTCTGATGAGTGAAACGTGATGGAGAGAGGGACCACTGGGATGGTGGGAGAAAACAAAGATTGATGGAAGAGATGGAAACGAAGAGGGGAAAGATGGGAAACCGGCAATTAAGTGATCGAGTAGAGAAGAATCAGACTAAGTAGGATGTAGTAGCTAAAGACTGAGAGTATGGAGATGTGTTGGGCTGATAAGACATTATGAGAGGAAATGCATCAACTAATGAAGGAAGAAAAGATGATGGAGGGACACAGTTGTCGAATAATGAACAGAGAAAGCAGAGGAACGAAGTGAGAGGGCTGAATGTGAAGAAAGACGTCGAGATGAGGAGAAAAAATAATGACTGCAGGCATTTGTGTGGCTGTATACCTTAGAGATGAAGACACTGGTAATGCTGTCTGGATTGTCTCCTTCAGGGTTGGGTGGTCCAAGCAGCTGCTCACCTTCCCCCTTCTCAAAGCTGTACAGGAAGGCTGGATTCAATATGTGTTGCAGCACCTATAAAATGGGGGAAAAAAAACATTGATAAGAAACCCCAAAACATTTCTGCTGTCGAACGGGAACGGGGGGACGTGCAACCTTCACTCTTTCGGGTTTTAAAAGCCTAGAATGGATGATTTCACTCAACCACCACAGCCCGACTGGAGCACACCATCAAGAAAGGAGAAACTAATCAGTGAAATCACCTGGTGTGGTCTTTCCAAAGCTGCTTAAAAAAGGAAAAACCTGCACAGCTCTTCATGGTACATAATTGGGTGATGAAACAGTAATCTACTCCAAATCTATTCTAAAATCAGAAGGACACAGGCCTTTTTAAGACTGATAATAATGGGGGAAAAAAATTTGATTCATCAGCAACAGAAAAAAAGGAACTTAGAAGCGTAGACAGTTTTGAGGGAGAGTGATGTCAAATATGACCTAAAACGATGGTAATAAAAAAAAGGGGCTTTGTTTAAAGTATGAGAGAAAAATACAATTTCAACTCCAGAGATAAAGTTTGAGAATCATTATATGTGTTTTTGTGTATATGCTTTGAAAGAAACAAAACTAAACCCTGCTGAGGCAAAGCTTAGAAGGCTGTTTACCACCCTCCCCCTTCAAAACCTGCGGGGATGGTTACCAAATGAAGACGAAGGCTTGATTAGCTAGTAAAACGCCGAATAACCCCACCCCAGTTCAACTAACGACTGCATTTATTAAAGAAGCTGCTATCTGTTAATGAACCCTCATACTCAATCCATCATTTGGGAGGAACAGGGCATCGCTCAGTGGAGAACGAGCTGTGCCAGCATATGTTCCGACTCCCCCATTAGCGCATTATTCACACGCACTCTGCACAATGTACATGCATGGTCGATGGGCTCACGCATGCACAAAGAAAAATGCTCAGACACTCCTAAATGAAGACACAAAGACAATGCATCGAGCTCCAAGTCTGTTCTCCAGTCTCATCTGTTCCTTTAATGTCATTTTAGGAAGGGATCCTGCAGGCTGTGTGTGTTGGTGCATGTGTGCACGCATAATACCTCTGGGCAAGTAGCCTAAATCTCGTTCTGCAGGTGTCTTAATTATCGTAAATCCCATTTCCATACCCTTAAACAAATAACAAGAGCCTGTTGTGAGTGCCTGTGTGTGTGTGTGTGTGTGTGTGTGTGTTTTATTGCAGTAATGCTAGGATTCCTCACAAACCACAATAGAGAAGAGATGGTAGCAAAGGGGACCCAGAATAATGAAATGCCCCTGCACACACTAGGTATGTGCAAATAATGTATAGCTTTTATTGTGAAGAAACCACAGGTAGTCTTGAATAATAATAATAGTGCTTGTGCTGTAACTACAAGCACCTTTAAAAACTTTTTAGCAGTGGAACATTTTTTCACAGGTGAAGAGCATCTCATGTCGCTGTGTGGTCTCAATCCTTAACATAACCTAATGCCTCGATTAGGTGTTTTCATCCAGCTACCTTTGTCATTTGTTGACTGCTAATTAAACATGCTAATTAAGAGGCCTAATACTAATACAGTTGCACTCAGGTGTTAGTCTGGTTTAACTGCATGAGTTATATTACAACATGTTTTAAAATGTATCTTGGTGTTAATCATGTTGTTCTTTAATGTGTTATTTGTAAATGTGTAAAACAAACAATTTCAACATGAGCAGAACAACTTGTTCATAAATACTTGTAACAGATATAGGTTCTACTCAGTTTGACTTCAATCTCCACTGAGGAGATGTTACTAACACAGCACGTAGACACATTCGGATGTTGTAGAAAATTCTGCTGCACCGTACGTCTTGTGAACAAAAAAAGAAAGGGAAAAAAAATAAAAAACAGAAGGTGAAACAGACGTGTTGTGCTTCATAAATTTCATATACTTGTTTGTTTGCTTGTCTGCTTGAAATCTATTGCATGAATAGTCAACATTTTTGAACAAAAAAAGCAGCACAAAAGCAGTTTTCTATGAGAACGGTTTGGAAAGAACAAAAGATGCAATACAGGAGCAGCATGAGGTCAGTCTGTGGTTTCACAGATGATTCATCGCTGCTGTCACACACTGTCTCTCTTCTCCCTCTTACACACTCCTCTGTGTCTTGCTAGAAGTGAAACATTCTCCCAGACCCCCATGACGCTACACAAGAACATAAGCCTCCATCCAACTCCAAGGAAAAGTGAGAATGTGTGCACACATACACAAACACCTTTCCTGGTAATATTATGCTGCTGTAAAAACACTACAGGCAATTATTTAAATGTTGGTGGAGGTAACACCCACACTAATTTTCTTTCGCATGACTCGTTCACCGATCAACACAAACATACTTGCACAGAAATACATCTTTTCTCTGTATGTCTGTCTCTCTACCTCACACAAACATATAACTAGCATCCACAGTACACCAGAGAAGAACAATTAAGAGAGTAACAACGATATTCTGTTTGAGAGGAAAGAGAGTGATGAAAGAGTAGAGCTTGCAAAGGCACTAAACTCTGCACTGTTAGAAATCTCATCCTGGAAAAAGACAGCACACCGAGTTGGCCGGACACTGTCTGTTTTCATTTAGACTTTTTCCACTCCATATGCTACTAAAGCAACGAAAGCTGAAAATGAGCAAAAAGACCAGGGTGGAGTGAGCAGCATCAAAGATACAAGTGTGTGTCCTTGCATTTGGGTTCTTGTATGTGTGTGCGTGCGTGTATGTGTGGCTTTGTGCTATTGAGTGCGAGGGCAGGCCTTCCCCACTGACCCGTTTGTACTTAACAGCAGTGCTGTTGCTCCTCTGTGCCAGGTTGTGTGGCTATTACAGCCCCATGCAAAATATGTGCGCGTGCATCTGTCTGTGCGAGGAAGCTTAATTAAAAAGCAGCCCGAATGATTGTAACCACAGCAGGTCAGGTAGGGAGGACAGAGGCATTCATCTGTGAGCCTCTGAGGGTCTAAAACCAGACAAAATGACCTTCCTGACTCGATCAAAGAACTTCTGCTACAAAACACGCCAACCATAAAAGTCACACAGATCAGGTCCCTAAACACCTGCATTTCCCATTGGATGCTCAAAAAATTCAGCAACATGATTTATGATGCATCTTTCAGCCAAGGACTGGGATATACAGTCCATACTTTTTTATCAATTTACTAGCAAAAATCCAAAACAACTAGATTAGGTTTTCTAAGCAGGCAAAGCTTAATTTATGCAAAACATTTCATTCTAAGTAGAAGTAGAGTGTGCTGTGGAAAGCATGAACGACCACTGCATAAATGTTACATATGAATTAAAAACCATTAAGAAAATATAATAATTAAGATCAACAACTAATCAGTAAAAATAAATGAGAAATGCAAATTAAAATTTAAATAGCATATTAAAAAAACATGAAATAATAAGGAGATAAACAAGATGAGACATGTAACCAATAAAAGCAACAGACACTAAATAAAATAACAAAGACCAGCAACCCACAACTCAAAAGCACAAAAATTAAACTAAACTGCAAGCTCTTTAATTCATCCCTTTAAACTTTAGTACTTCAAGAAAAAAAGAGATATAACAAAACTATTTCACGCATTGTTCAAAAACAAACACTCAAACTTATCCATCAGTGCAGTCTGATCCTCTGCTTACTTTCTTTTCATGCTTTTCGAACAGCTGATTGAGTGTTTACAGTTGTTTTGGTCACATTATATCCATAAAGCCAAGCCAAGCCACAAGTGCTTGTAACATTTTCCTGAGTGGTCAATCAGTGGTCTCACTGTTTACCACACTCTACCTCAAACGAAGATTTGTATGTCCATGCTAAACAATGTTTAGCAAAATTGTAAAAGACATTGGGGAAGTCAAATGATTGCCAAATATGCATACCTTCGCTTTGAGCTCGTCATTGAAGTGTGGATCGTTGAATTCGACAAAGCGGAAGAACAGGGCCCGTTTTTGTGCGATTGAGTAGTTCCTGGGAATCTCCTCCTCCATATATTCCTTCAGGAAGGTCATGTTGCATAAGAAACGACCCGTGAAGGCCCGAAGGAGCTGGAACAGCAGCTCGATCTCTGAGTAGTTCCGCCTTCAGAGCAGAGAGGGAGTCAAGTTCAGTGTATAGGTGTGTAATGTCTACAACAGTAACATTGTATGATGTAATTTTCAAATCATCTTTGATAACAATGTGATTCTGCTAATTAACATTAAAAAGGGTGAATGAACTCATACTCTCTAAAAGTACTCTGAAGTGGGAGGAGGTTAATTGCAGGGTCTAAAACAAACATCTGTTGAGTGTCTAGCTAAATGGGTGAGTTCACTCTTAGTGCTTAGACTGAGAGGTTATTCAGGATTGGAATTCCATTAATTAGTAATAGTTGGAAAATGTAATAACTTTAAAAATCATTTCAGTCAATCAATTATTAACTTTTGGTCCATACACAAGCTAATAACTCAAATATGGTACTAATACGGTCAACTTAGGTTTGAACACTCTACAGATTATCAATATATTTTAGACTTAAGTCCTTATGTTCCTCCTGAGCAACTATTGATGGATGGCAGACTGTCATCATTTCATACAAGAACCTTACAACACAGTTTTCTGCACTTTTTTCCCCATCACAATTAAAATAACAGTACTTACTTGCAGTAGCTTAACAGGCAGTAGGCCAGCAGCTTGGGCTCCTTCCAGTTGGTGGCAGCCATGTTGTCTTTGCGGTGTCTCTCCTGGAAGGCCTCACTGACCCAGACTCGTCTGAGTTGGCTGACCAGGGAGTGCTGCCCTGCCAGCCAGCCCTCATCATTCTTCACAATGATGCTGATGATCTGAGCAAATAGAAAGAATGGATATGGTTAGAAGTTAAGTGGTGGAAATCACAGAGAATGGTGCGGTACTTGGAACAGGATTGAGTACCGTGTCAGGGTTAGTTTTACACATGTACACATCTCACCTGTCAAGACATGGCTATGCATACAGTAGGTTCACTTTAGTAGCATTGTATTGAAAATGTGCATACTTTGATGGCTTGAAACTGCAGGTCCAGTCGGGCTGTGGTGGTGGAGGGAGACCCGGGTCGGACAGTTGCTGCAGTGCCCGCAGGAACCAGCAGAGGGACGAAGCGGTTGGGATTAGAGGCCAACACATCTCTTAATGGTTTGGCATCTTTGTGTTTCAGAAAACTCTGTATATGAACAAATACACCTGGTGTAAGTATAACACAAAATCACACACTAAGAGAAATATGGTCAGTGAAATGTCTCAACAACTGTAAGACCAGATTCAAAGACACATGATACAGAAAATTAAGAATTTTTACTGTGAGTGATCCATCTCAATTTGGTTTAAAAAGGACCACTGAGCCTTGCAACGCCCAATATATCCCTGATTAAAGTCCATTACTGAGGCAGCAAAAAAAGCAAAATGCTGTTCTAATGGCTAATGTGTCGATGAAAAGACTGAAGGGACTGCTACTTAGAGCTGCTAGTCTCTGACCATGAACATTCGGCTCCACTGGGGGTCGTTGAGTGTAGCCTCCATCATGAACAGCTCCACAGTCTGAGATGGGTGGCGTGTCAGGAACTTGATCAAAGGCTCCCTGAATGGACTGCCAGCCTGACAGTGGAAGAAAGAGTGAGGGAGAAGAAGAGAAACAGCAAAGGAAACAGACAGAGAAGGGAAAATGGAGATGATCATGTGAATGCAAATGCAAATTTATATTCCGTCACAGTCTAATGAAGATCTGTGCCAAGAAAGAGAGTTCACAGATGTTCACATCCATTTAAGCATAAATATTTTTATTATATTACATTAGATTTTCCCTAAAATTTTCACTGTACTGTTTAGGGAAAACTGTAAGAATTGGAAAAGCCTTCAAAGAATGGAGTTGATTTCCTACCTCTATGAGCATGGCCCTCTCCGTCTTCATGACTACCTCCAGCAGAGGTTTGACCAGAGTCTGAGGTGCAGCTGGGATCAGGTGGAAAAGGTTAATGATGGCAGAGCAGATCTTCATCTCCTACAGAAAGAGTCAGAAAAGGAGAACAGAGGAAAGAAGGGAGAGAATGAAGTTTCTGGAGAGATAATGGGACTCAAAACGGACATCATTTCTGACAGACAGTCTTGATGGACAGCCGCTGTGGAAAGACAAAGATGAATCTTAGTCAGAAGACGACTCCCATCATCAGGTACACGACTCCCACCGGGAAAGGTGCAGAGCATCCCGCTCAGATGAGTTCTTGCAATCAACACGCAAGGTACAAACAAATAAAAGACAGCATGTACCACAATCTTCATTAACCTAGTATTAGCAAAAAGAGAAGAATTAGACAATTTCATTATTATAAATATGAGGTGAGTAATGTTTCTGAAGACAAGCACAGACACATGGATGCAAAAGTACAGGGCAACTTCACCAGCACCACTACTACAACATTGGTTCATATTCACCACCACAACATTGGTTTAACTATGTTTCAATCACTGACAAAAAGTCACTTAAAGAGGGCGCAACACCAGGTCACATCTCACCTCAACGCCCTCCAACGCAGGCTGTACCGGAACGGAAACAATGGTCAGAGTCAGCAGAGCAGTTTGTGTGTATTTTTGAGTGGTTGTGTGTTGTTTGTTCTTTGTTCCATATGGAGGGTGAGGAGATGAGACAGGGTGATAGTGAAATGAATGGTACAGCAGCAACCTTTATGGATGACCTAGGGAACAACTACTGTCAGAACTGGGTGAATAACGGGGCGGAGGCCGCTGTGGAGTGTCCGGCGAGAATCCAACACAGAATCCATGACATTTGCAGGAAAACACTCCTCTGACAGATATCAGGTCATAAATTCAGAATCTGACATTTTGTTTTTGGTCAAACCTTTTTGGGTGAAATAAGAATAGTTTCCTGTTTTTGATACTCCACCTCACACCTCATTATTCCACTCTATATTCCCCTTCCCTCCGTCAAAACCCTCCTTCGTGCCTACATGTCTTCAGGCCATCATTCTTGGCCCGGCTTCATCCGTCTTTCTCCAGTTTTTGTCTTTATCATGCTTGGCTTATTGACCCCCTGACCCCTGCTTTATTGTCAGTGCCAGCTTTGCTGTCAACAGGCACAAAGACCACGAGCTGGAGGGAGGGAGAGACAAAGGACCAATTTGCATCTAATTAAACGGACCATTTTGAGATGGGGCAGGATGAACTTGCATAAAAGAGAAGTCGGGAGAAAAAGGAAGTGGCGTTATTTCTATGAGGGGAGTGGGGGAGCTGCATTCCACCTCTTTTTCTCTCACCTTTCCTTTGCCTTTACAAGGTTATCTGTCGGGAAGATAATGAGGGGACGCAGAGCTGGGCCCACCGCCGCCTGCCTGGCGCCTAATTAATCATTGATTGTAATATGGCCACTCACAACTCATCTGGGAGGAGGCCACATTGAGGAGGTGTTGACTACATGCAACTATGGCTTTGTGTGCATAAGGGGCTATTTCTCTACCCCCTCTGTGACAGCTGTTTGGTTTAAGCAGGACGGATCAACTGAATAAAAAAGGTTCCAGTAGACAGCTGTTTTGACCCGTTCTTACAGGCTAAAGCTGTTTCTGTAATATTGCATTACAGCAGGAGTTAAGGTCAGGTAGATAAAAGAAAGAAGGTGCATCAACAGTTTTTTAGTGATGAAAGTGCCACATTTGTATTACATTTCTCAGTGCTGTGAGATGTGGGACGATCTGAACTGTGTGTACTTACGCTGCCATCACTGCGTTGGCCTCCTTTGTGTGTTATTACAACCACTTCCATCCACTTCCTCAAATGTTGCTGTGAAAGACAGAAAGATAAGATGTGATTGTGTAATGTGTGTATCTGTCTAGCTCAATAGGTAGAGCATGACACCAACAGGGACTGAATATTTACTCAAGAAATTCATGAATAACAAATGTTCACCTAATAAACAAAACAGCTGCTGCAAAGGTTCCTTTAGTTATGAAATTATTATAGAGTTACAAGTGCACAGACAACAGTCACGAGCATCACTGTGTAATAAACATGTGAGCCCTGCTGGCTTTGTTACCCCAGAACTATCAATCTATGCCACAGCTGCCAAAAAGATTGTGTCAGCTTGGGTGATACACATTCAAATACTCAGCATGTGGCAGTAAAAAATATTATGCCACATTGTGGGATATGTCTTCACAATCATGTTTTTACTTTTACTATTCTTTACTGTGGTTGTAAACAATATGCAACAGTGTTAGTTGCCATGTTTGCCACGCGGATGCCCTGAAAAACTTCAGTCTGTGCTGTCAAGTGTTTTGAATAAATAGACACTAAATACATATCATTGGATAGTGTGAAGGTGGACGACAGAGTGGGCTTCTCACCATCATCTGGTCACAGAACTTGTCGTTGAAAGAGTTGGGGAAAAGCCGTGTGACGGAGGTCAGGCGGTTCACCACATTGAGCGTCAAGCTGCGGTAGTCACCCAGCATCATTAGTAGCGGACGCATATGAGTGTGGATCTGGTCAACTTCAATGGTGGCACCTTCAAGGAACTGAAATAGAACATAAGAACATCATTTACAGTTTCACAACATCCAAATAAACTGTTATAATTTCTTAAGTTAAATACTGAAAAAGAAACAAGGTAGAAAATCAATATGGGGTATGGTAATGCAGCTGAAAAACTGTAGGCGTTGTTTATCAACTGAATTTACAAAGTGTTACTATCATAAATCAAATTGCACTCGTTTTTCTCCGATGAATCTATTCACACTATAGAATAATAGGTCCGTGAGTATATCTTTCCCCCCAAAGCATTAAACCAAATCATTTTAATTTCCCTCCCAGAAATTATTTTCCTTCCACATCAGACCTGACCTTGTCAGCTCTCTAGTCCCATGAACTGCTCACTATCCCTTGTGTCTCCATTAAGGAACTAAGGCCACTCAAATAAGGGCATGGCCAGCCGTAAACAAGCACACATGCCAACACCAAACACTGATGACGCACACCCACACCCTCACACAGACAGGAGGGGAATGATGCATGGCAGCCACATTCATTTTCCTCTCAGCACTGAGAACAAACACTCCATCCTGTATCGATTGGGCCATGGCAACGCTCATTAAGGCTGGCAGGGCAGAGATGAAAGAATAGAGAGAAAGCAGAGAATGGCCAGGCAAAAAAATAAATAAATAAATCACAGGATAGTGAAAAGGAGTGACAGTGGTAAGGAAAGAAAATGAAGAACATAGAAATGGAGGGAAAAGGGGCTTGAGGGGTAGATGGATAGAGGTTACGATGGTATGGATACTTTGATGAATAGAAGAAGGGCTGGTTCAGGGAGAGCGTGATAGAGCAGAGGGAGGTCCGTATGAAGATAACTAGGTGGGGAAATGGTATGAGGGGAGGATTAACAAAGGACGTCTAAGATGGCAAATGATGTGAATGATACAGATAAATCAATAAGGAAAAGAATAATGAAAAACTAAATTAAAAAAAAAACATTAAATGAAATAAAGATGCAAGTAGATAACTTTAAAGGTGAGAGCATTGGGGTGACCCAGAAGAGGTCCACTTCAAAGAGTCTTCAATCCTGATTTGGAAAGGTCACGTCTGTGTGTCTCAGGCTATGTTTTTGCTCAAAGGGAGTTGGACTTTCAGTGCGTGATAAGACACAGGTCTGAACTTTCAAAGTAAATCGATCAAGTCCTGAAATTAATTCAAAATCAACTCAAAAACAAACAGGTAGTAAATATAAAGATGCCGAGGTCGAAGTGAAGTAAGCGTTGCCTGGTGAGAATCATCTTACAACAGTGGGTAGATTGTGGATCATGAAAATCTAAATTACAGCCTCCCAAAAAATTTCCACAGCACTGTGATGGTGGATGCCAACTATAAAAAGGACAATTAACAACATTTTCTTCTGTCTAATAAGTGATTTTGGAATGAAGATAAATTTTCTGCAGTTAAAAAGTCTACAACAAATTATTATGATTAATATGTCAACATGTAAAATGTTATCAAATGAATCTAAATCAATTACAAAGCAACAAGGAAGTGATAAATGTTGCCCTGACCTTCCTCATGCACGCCTCTCCTGCTTCCTGTAGTTCATTGTTGGTGGAGTTGAGGGCTTTGAACAGTGCAGCGATGATCTTCTCTCTGGATTGTGGCAAGTAATTACAGGCTGCCAGGGCATCTATGCACAAAAGAGAGAATATCAATAACACAGACATGAGATGATGATCAGATTAATAAATAATCCAAACATAACAAGATTCTGATCCTTCAAGATTTGAATGGGCTAGTTATTAATCAAGTTCACATAGTGGAGCAACAAAGACACGGCACAGAACAAGAACAAGAACAATAATTATCAAAAAAAAAAAAATCTCTGCAAACAAGAAAGTAAATAGACTTATAAATTCTATTAGAAAATTTTCATGTTAATTTCCCAGAGGTTGAGGATTATAGTTTGCGTGAAGATTAAGGAACAATTTGCAATGAACACAAGAGACAAGAAAGCATCAATGGCAAAACTCAATATTATACTATCCTACTCACTAAGGGCAGCGATGCGGAGGGGAACCAGAGAGGGAAGACTCTTGTAACATGGCAGTTTCATTAGAGCAGCATCCTCAGCTTCACACAGGTTCAACAGCTTGAAAGAGAGGGCAAAAACACACAAAGGTCAATGATCTGGTATAAATGCAGTCTACTATTATTAGTCGATTATCTAGCCTTCTATCAGTCCACTGTGTGCACATGTCACCATGCATACAGAAAACTGGATACTCACATGGCAATGAACTGAATGTACCATATAACAACATGCTAATGGACACAAATCAAAGACGGTATATGGTATATTAGGAAACAATCTGCAAAGGTGATCTGCTTGACTTCTGTATTAGGCGTACCTCAGTGTAGAAGACCTTGTGCTCCATGACATTAAGATCCATCGTGAAGAGACGGGGCTGCAGGGTGGTGCAGAAGGTGTTCCCTTCCATTAGGCCAATCTGGGCGTTGGCAGGCTGGTGGCGCAGCAGGTGCTTCTTGGGAGGAACCATATCTTGCAAAACCTGAAGAGAAGGAAACCCCATTAAAACACTCTCAGAAGAAGGCGTCAGTCCAGGGTGATCAGACACATACCTTTGCTATAGTCTATCTTTTGTTCAAGGTGAAAAGAGGTGGATTTTATAAACAAGTCTTGTTCAGCACATCAGTAAAAAAAACTCTACAGTCCCTGGTTTTACCTCTTTGTGTGGTTCCATGATGACAGTAACACTCTTGCCGGTGACCTGGGCAAGCACCTGCAGAGAGTGCATGGCCTGCTTTCTAACAGTGGAGTTGGGGGAGGTGACCTCTCGGACCAAGTCGTGTGTGACCATGTGGAAAGACTTGTCCTGGGCGGCCAGCAGCTCCTCTGTCTTTTCTTCATCCTTCAGTGGAGTGGCACAACGCACCAGCAACTGCTCCAGTGTGGTCTTGGCCATGGCGACTGCTCCATTTGACACCTGTGTGAAAATCAATAAGTTCACAGGTACAATGCAACGGCAGTAAGAGTGGAGCAGTGCAACAAGACAAAAAGGTAACAAGTTCAAACATCATGGGAGAACAACAGACGACCAAAGATGGGAACAGATAAATCTTTGCATTCAGTAAAGAATTAATAAACAGCTAAGTCACATCACTTCATAACACCTTGATGGATCAAAGAAGCAGCAGTGGTGGACGGCTCCCCTCCTTTTGTAGGAGGACAGAGAGATACAGAAGATCTTTTATACCCACAGCCATCAGGCTTTTTAATTCTTCTGCAAATAGTAGATGAGCTGACAGACAAATTAATTTCCCTTTGGGATTAATAAAGTAATTCTATTCTATTCATCTATGTTTTTCAAGCTGTTGTTAAACTGTTATATCATGCACTTATTTTGTCTTTACCTCTCCTGTGAGGTCCATCATGACAAAGAGCAGGGCCTTAAGGAAGGTAAGCTGGTTCTGTAGCACCCAAATCAGAGGCATTCTCTCCATCAGGAATTTGATGGACACCACACCGCCCAGCTTGGCGTACCAGGCCTGCTCATAGCAGCAGGCACACAGTCGCTCCACAATGTACGAGAACAAGGGCAGCTGACATGCCTGCAGATGTAAACAAGAGGCCAGAGTGATTAACTCATGTAGAGGAATACAGAAATCAAAAAAACTTGTTCATTTCAAAGTTGCCTTTATAGCCAGCATAGTTTAACAGTGGACACAAGGAGTAAACATCTTTCCTAATTTTACAAATGAATGAACCCTCCAACAGCCTGTTTAGTTACTTACCCTCTCCTTTGAACCGAGGATGATACTGGCCACGTCAAAGATGACAGCCAGCGCCACCTCTCCAATCTTACACAGCTCCTTCTCCTCGTAGGCCATGCAGATGGCTATGGCATCGATCAGAACCAAGGGATCCATGCCCTTTGAGCCATTCTCCTCACTATGAAACATGGCTGTGCTCGGCTGGCTGCCTAGCTGGTAGCACTGCAGCAAGAATGGCCCTGGGGTCAAAGGATAGGACAAAATTATGTTTAATGTTCATTTTAATATACGCATGTAACTTGAATTTAACTTTCTATAGCTTTCGTGTTAAATGCAAAAAATTAAAGGCCGGGGTTTACGTCGGAGAGAGGACAAAATTGGAAAGTGACAGATTTTCTTGTGCAGTTGGGAATAGATGGCGATGCCAGGGCAAAACAGAAAGCTAATATTAGACGAAGAGAATACGAAGAGCAGCGGTCCCTCACCACACTGCTGGGCCACAGCGACCATGGTATAATGGCGAATCAGGCTGGCTACGAAGGGCAGCGCACTGGGCCTCAGGTCCTTTATCACAGCAGACATGAATGCCCCAGTCAGGGCCTGTTCAAACGTTCTGCGGGCAGGCGTGTCTTGTGCTTTGTAGCGGTGAGAGATGATGACATTGGGGATCCACTTCTCAGTGAAGCTAATGGGGGAGAAAACCACACAATGGATTAGAGGATTACATATTAACAAGGACAACATATAAATATGCGACAATGGCGATGAAACTTCCTTTAAGCCGGAAGCCCAAAAATCATTTAATGGTTTGCGTTCAGCCCATTTGCTCGATATTTCAGAGTAAAGATCCATCTCCATTACCTCTCTGCAATCCCCCAACCTGGTATCTCTGATTCTTTTAGTCCTCAGATTTTCTCTCTCTTCTCGTTTCCTGCTGCCTCTCTTTCCCTCATTGTCCCCTGTTGGTATTTTTGTTATTTACTGCAGCTGAAGGCAACTGGGCCATGGTGTGATTGAGCAGCTGTTTTCTCCATGCTTGAGCTTGTGTTTTATAATGCCACACGCCAGGGGCAGACCTGATGGATCACTTCATTTCATTATTGCCATTTAAAAGACTGCTCTTTGGGAGGAGGAGAGAGAAGAAGTGGGGGGGGTGAGGGGAAAGGAAAAAGCCAAGCGAGGTCTGCGGTGGGTGGAGAAAGTGGGGGGTGGCCCAGAATGTCAGATCAATTGCCCTTCATTCATTTGGAAGCTTGCCACTCCAGCGCTGCTACGTTCTCCCCGGTTGGCATTTTATGAATCGCTCTGTGTTGCCTTTTTCCTAAACTGAAAGGCTTTATTTACAGTGACCAAATACTCAGGCAGAGAGAGAGATGGTGTGAAGAAAATAAAGGATGGCAGAAAGAAAAAACTCAAAAGTCAAAATCCTTCAGGAGAGAGAGACAATTCAGAGCGGGACATCTGACAAGAGGCGGCGGCGCCGAGGCCTCCTTGATCATAACTGACACACTTCATTATCTCCTTGGGAATCCGCACACAAGACGCATTCATGTGCATGTGTGTGTTGGCGCGTAATGACAGGAGAGCGTAAGGGGCAGGGTGCAGCGTAAACAGACAGGGGAAAGTCAATTAGCCCCTGCCCGGAGATCAATGATGGTAATGTGACTAACCCACCAGACACCCACCTTCCCCTCCTTGTTTCTCTGTTCATGTATGTGTCTGCTTCGCGGTGAAGCCTGCCAGAGGGTAGGGGGGGGGGCGCC
>OMNW01034399.1:68868-80699 GCA_900303245.1 Selene dorsalis
AAAAATTGCTATTTTGAATTATCATTATTAGCCATCATCATCACAATTATTTCCAAAAAAAATAAATTTCATTTTTGTAGTATTGACAGTAACAGTTAAATTCCATTAAAATCATTATTATTGTTATTATTATTATTACTATTAGTATTTGTATTATTTGTTATGTTAAGGTCAGTTATTATCTGTGTATAATGCAATTTACAACTGCTTTAGTATCAGTATTATTAATTTTGTTATATTAGCAGCAATACTTATATCTATTACAATTAACTGCTTGAATAGTTGTTCTATGGAAAATAAATAAATAGGCTTCTATGTATGGAATTAAAAAAATGGTATTCCATGTAAAGTAGTGTGTGTTTGTTCATCCACTGCAATCTACACATCCACACACATTTTCACATCTAGAACATTGTTTGTGTGTGTGTGTGTGTGTGTGTGCAGGACCTTTTCGTCAAAGGAAATCAGCAGTAAAAGATTGTTTCTTTCATTTTGTGGTGATGAACGCACACAGACACACACACACGGACACATACACAGTGAACGTGCAGTGAACCCCTGAACTGAACTTGAACTGGCAACTGGGTCATCAAGAGGGTAACAGGGGTCTCCTTCACCCAGTTCACACACACGAACACAGACACACACAATATGTACCTACACATCACAAGAGTGTGTGTGTGGTATTGTTATGTGCATCTGTTCATTTAACACCTTGTTACAGTCATTATTAAAACACTGTGTGTCTCTATTCCACATTATTTCCACAAAGGGAGCAGGCCTGCGGCCGCAGAGCATGGAGGTCACACCTCTGTGTCCGACTGAGGATCAGGAGTTTCACACAACCTCAGCGCTGACACTCCAATACATGCACAAATAACACCTGCTGTTTCCCACACTGATCGTTAGTTCAATACCCTTAAATTAGCATTTTCTTTTAGCAGAGCGCCATTTTATATTTGTATCAGCGGTTAGACCTTTATTGTGACAGGAATTTGCTGAATAAATAGAAAAGATAAAAACAATACAACACCGTGGACGTCAGTATTTCTGACATCTGAGGAGGTGGAGTTAAAAGGCTTCCACAAAAAAAAAACAAGAACATCATTCAGCAGGGTACAGAACAATACAGCACCATGTCTGATGAACAAATGAACAAAATATTAAATGATTTTCTCCACAATTGCAGGATGTCAGACTATTGTATCAGAATGTTCAGTGTTTCTTTCAGACATTCATACAGAAAGCAGGACTGCTGTCTCATTTTATTTATTTTCTTCAGCATCAAATCGATAATTTAACTTTTTAGTTGATACAATTTTTAATGAATTTGTTGTTTTTTTTAATTTATTTTATTCTATTAATTCATTTTGTGTGGTCAGTGTGCTCATCCTAAAAATTCATTTCCTTTCTCTCAAACTCACCTGTTTGTAAAAACACACTTGTACCTAAAAATGACCTTCCCATGTAACTGAACTGCAAATTTTTTTTTTTTTTTAGGATATATTGCAACTGGAATAGATTTTCTTTTAATATGGCCAATTGTGTTGATAGAGAATGTATCAGTGACTACAGCATTGTTAAACTTTATGGCTTTATGAATGTCAGGGTCTGCAGAAGAAGACAGGACCTGTTTATTTACAGCATCTCCTAAACCAAAGAGCTTTCGTTGTTGAAATCTAACCACAGACATGACTGTGGATGTGAGACCTGCTCTCTGGCGTGACACTCCTGTTCCCCATCTACCCGGACCACCTCCTAATGAGTGTGTTGGCATTAAATGCAAAGCCTCATTCATTAAATCAAATGTTGCCTACAAACACAGTGCAGCCAGAGGTAGCTACAGAACGTATTTGTTGTTGCAGTTTAGTATCGAAACAATTCTCAGAGACAGGGTCGCACTCACGGACACACACGCGCCGTTCATTTGTCTCTCTGGTTTAAAAAGGAAGTGATCGGTCACTGGCTGAGGGGAGTCGACGGTGAACTCCCTCCGAACTCTGACCTCCCCGTGACCTTTGAGAAGAGAGGGAGATTAGAGGAAGAGGCACAGGAGGAGGTGAAGGTATGGCAGACAAAGAAAGTGGAGGAAAAACTGCAGAGACAGGAGAGAAAAGGAGAGAGGAAAAGAGGAGAGATGAGGGAAGACTCGAGCGGATAATGAGGAGAAATGGAGAAAGAATGGATGAAGGAAAAGAAGGAGAATGTGGGGAGGGGGCTGTAACAGTGGAGCCACACAGCAGAGAAGAGGAGAAAAAGGGGGATGAAGACGGCGTCAGTCATGTAGACCGGACACCAGGGGGCAGTGTTGGGATGAGCTAGAATGCTGCGTGAGAATCGAGGAGGAGGGGCAGGTGGGCCAAGACCCCTCCCCCTCCTTCTCAAAAGAATGACGTAAATCAGAGATTACAGAAAAAAAAGCTCTGCGCGCTCCCATTGGTCAGTTCGTTTGGCGTTTATGTGGCGACAGGTTGGCGAGGGGAGGAACCTTGCGTGATGATGTCGTTGCGACACGCAGACATTCGTACATAGGGATGCCATGGTGACACCTAATCCTAACAGACAGCGCCCTGTTGGCTAATACCCTCAAACACACACACACACACATGCATACGCACAAACAAACACACCGTACGTTTGCGTGTTGCTACGGTTGAGTGTATTTGAATAGCTGTCTACATACAAGTGTATGTGTGTCTGTATGTGTGGTATGTGTCTAACACTAAAGAAATCTGGTGGGTGGAGCCTATTCAAGAGAGAATAGGTAGGCTATTGATTTTATGTGTGCATGTACGTATGCACGTGTGTGTGTGTGTGTACTGGCAGACTGTGTGTAGTGGTTTTCTCCCAGTTCCCAGCAGATCAAAAGGAACATGAAATATATGTAGTGAGACGACTTTTTTCCTGAGCGCTGCAGGCATCGACCAATTTGCCAAGAGCCAATCAGATCACTGTGTTATAGGTCCTAGTGTCACACACACACACACACACACACACTCTGTTCTGTCCACTGTACACCTGACTGGCTGCCGTCCCACCCCTGCAGCAAAGGTGTGGCCACATGACTCATCACATTCTGATTAAAGCGCTCAGGAAGCTCTGAGCTCACAGGCCAGGTGTAGAGGAGGTCACAGGTCAAAGGAGACTGTTCCCACGGTGACTGGGGAGGAAACACAAGGAGGATGTGGGCCCGGGATCAAAGAACACCTTCTCACACAAGCTGGTCACACTGCTCTTTGAAGACTCCGCCCCCGTGATAATATACTGACCTCCTGATTGGATTACAGGTCAAACTGGGCAAGGCCTGCCTCTGACAAGTCAAAGTATTTGATGAAGCATTTTCAGCCCACTGTGATGTCATCAGGTCACATCGGGCGGGGTCACTGGAGGGTCATGGTGATGTCACAGAGCAGTCACACCAGGGTCATGGTGATGCTAGAGGGTCACACAGAGGTCAGAGTCACAGACCCATTTCATTCCAGCAGTTACTCTGGTCAAATCAATTCCCAGCATGCCTTGCAGTATGGTGGACAGTGAGAAAAAAACAGACTCAAATTGAGGAGTTTGTCCTAAAGATATATACTGATCAATTCTGGTTTGAGCAGATAATGATCTGGACGGACATGAAGAGCTATTGACTGTTCAACGACAGTGTGTACCAGCCCTTTAATAGTCACAGAGGTGCTGATGTTCCAGTTGTTCTCTAACAAACCCATTGTCACTAATGCCAAAACCAGTGGTGATGCTGGAGACACAAAACTTAATAAAAGATAAAGATCTTTAATTTGGTTTCATTTTTCTAACAACACATTGTAGTGTATATCAGACTCAAACTGGGGACGATGCTTCTGCCGGGGACTATTTTCAGCTGTGAATTATTTGGCATCTCGGTAATGATGAGGGACTGTGTCTGCTCGCTGTCTGAAAAATATAGGATAACTGCAGACTCATCCTTTTACCACAACTTTACTTTTTCAAGTAGTCTAACTGCTAAATCACTAAACCAAACGGCAGTCTCAAGTTCACAGAGGTTGTTGCTGAGTCACACGGTTCTTGATCATGTAGGTAAATTGTCATTTTAACGCTTCTTTGCAAATTCTGATCTGAGATTTTTGCAGCTTTTATTACACTGCTGTGTGAGAAAGTATACATTATGTGTATTATTTGTACTGTCTAGATATTTTAATTGGGATGTGTCAAGACACTGCAGATGAAAAATACACTACTCACAAAATGTTAGGGATATTCAAATGTCATTTCTGTGACTCTTCCAGTCTCTCTGTGTCTCTGTCCAACCTGCTGATGACACTCTGTGACACTCTAAGCTCAGTGGACACTTCCTCTGACAACATCCTGTCTGAATCCTGAATGTAAAGGTTATAGTGCATTTAGGTGCATTCTGAAAAATCCCTTGGACCTTGGCTTGTTACATACATGCACATGTAAGCAGACAGAACACTCATGTTGGTGCCGGGTCTACAATGGGGTAGGTCAGGGAGTAAGGGTAGAGAGGTCTGATTGATCTACAAGTGGGATTTAAAATGACAGTTTATTAACTGAAACATCCCTGAAAATACAATTTGTATTTTAATTGAAATTGTAGAGCAGAAGAAAAAAAGGGTGCGACAACCAACAGACCTAGACTAGTGTGTAAGAAAACCTTGACAACTGAAAATATTTGTTGGTATAAGCTGTAAATCTATACAGTTTATACCTATGTTCTTGACATGGTGATACGTGCATGTCAAATAAAGCTACAATGTGGGGGGGTGGAAGAAGGTCGCTGGCCTAGTAAATATAAAAAAGACCAGTGGAAGATTTTTATTATCACAAACTACAAATAGAAATGAGCTTGTTGAGGATAAATGACAGCCTAATACCCTTACTGACTGTAGGCAGCATAATACTGCTTTCATTATCATTAAAGTATTTGCAAATGAGGAAAATAGGAGTATGGTCAAGGGTCAAAGGTCAACCCAAATGTGACATGGTAGATGATGAGAAGGGTATAGGCAGGCTGAGAAGATAAGATTCTCCTCATCACGTGTCTGTAAACAGGATTAAACTGAATGTCTTCACTTCATGTTGGATGGTAATATTATCTCTATTTTTAAGAGATGTTGTATCTCAGCTTAACCAGTGCAACCAACAGCCAACCAACACTTTAGGGTGGCGGGGTTGATGCATAGATATATTCTACATAAACACAGAAATGTGCAACGCATTTGAATTAAATGATGCTATTTACTGCTGAATAGACAGAGCGTTCAGGAGCAGTTTTTGACATGCTTCCACATCACCGAGAGCGGAGCATTAACACCTTCACATTACGAACACAACAGAAGACTGTCAGCGTACATGTTAATGTGTGTGTTTCAATCTACATCAACAGTGTGGAACAGCGTCAGCACTAAAAGGCGTCATTGTTCGTGGCGAGTGGCCGGGAAACTGTGGTTAGAATTTGTGTTCATACTAATCAGGTGGTTCGGGACTGCAGCACCAGCCCGGTGGGATGCAACATGTTTATAAAGCAAACACACCGGAGGTAGTTAAAGTGTAGAGGGATATAGAGAGAGGGAGAAGGAATGATGGAGACAGAGGGCCGTTGGTTCCATCCCTGGCTCCTCCAGTCCACAAGTGGCAAAAAGCTGAGCTCAGAACTGGCATCAATGTGTTACTGTAATAGTAGAAAAAAAGGACTGTATGAATGTGTGTGAATGGGTGAATGTGACATGTAGTGTAAAATGCTTTGAGTGGTCGCTAAGACTAGTAAAGCTCTATATAAATGCAGTCCATTTATTTACCATTTAGAGGACTGGAGGGAGGGAATGGGGAGGTAGAGATGATATGAGCCCAGGGCAGAAAGACTGTAGAGAGAGCTGCCAAGTTTCTATGAATGGAGTCTTCTATGCAATACTGAAGTATGTTCTGTTTTTTTTGGCAGAACAAGAGAGCATAACAGACATTAGTGGGAAAAAATGGACAGTGGGAGAGAGAGACAGACAAACAGAGAAAGTAGACTGATGAAAAAAAATCACAGACGCACTGAGAAAAGAACACAACTCTGAACTCTAACTTTAAAATACCTATATATCCAGTATGTTCGTGCATATTTGCCCACTATCCCTAAGAACTGCATCCATTAGCCATATTCACAGTGTCGCCATCTTTTCTTACATTATCACTTAGGGTGGGAAGGGATTAACAATCCAAGCCTTCCTTAAAGCGCTGTCAGCTGGGAAGCGATGAAAAGAAAGCAGATTCCCAATTTTGGTAAGACTTAAAGCCAGGGACACAGCAGTAGTAACATCAAGCAAGGTTAAAGACGTAAAGAAAGATGGCGACGCAGTGGCTAATACTTGAAATTTCCATCATTTGGAACCTGCAGCCAGAGGTCAGTGCCAGAGCAGGAAGTTCAGTGATGTGAAAAGTCAAAGTGTGAAGGTTGAGAATTCACCTCCTGTTACTGACCTGCAATTAATACTCACCTCCTGATTACATGAGGCCACCAGCTATTTACAATTTTGGATCATTTAAGATGAAATTTGACATTCGTGAGACAAACATAACAACGTACCTATAACACCTTTGGTCATCAGTTCAATACATTCATCCATTTGTCACACTGCCAGGCCAGTTCACTCACTGACGGTTGATTTGAGGCTTTTAAAGTCAAAGACAGGCTGTTGGAAATTCTGGGACTCTTGACCCATAGGTAAGAAAAGGTTGACAACAGGCATTAATCTTACATTCCATTTCATGGCCTCCATTGGACAAACACTGGAGTTTATTAGAAAATGGACGACTTCTTGTGTCAGCTCAGTAAATAGTTTCCTACTTTATGATCTCAATCTCTTGGTTCACGTCTTCTTCCGTCCTAAAAACGTCTTGTTCAGCAGTCAGTTGTCCTAAGAGACAGCGAGGAGTCAGATGTTCAGTTTTTGAGGTAGATATGTTTAGTTTTTAGCCATTTTATTCCAGTTAAACTTGGCCTCCTAATTACTATCACAGATACGAATGCACCTTAACAACAAAGCTTACCTGTGTTAAGTATAGACCAACAACCATGTGGTGAATTAGCAGCCCTCTGTCCTCTGGCAGTCCGTGTACTTGACCTTGGTTTCCATGGTTACCTTAATAAATATGCAACTTCAATAGAACCGGTATATACGGTATATTTAATTGTATGCACTGCCTGTCCACCATCTTTAGATTTCCCACAGACAAACGTGTCTACTCATCAAACAAGTCTATTTTAGCAACAAAAAAAAATTATAACAACGTAGATTGACTTATTTAGCATTATCATCATAAGAACATGTTGCTTCAATTAACTACTAAGTATAGTAATAACGGTATACAACAGACAGACCACACCAAGCTGCTAAAATAAACTGGTTTTTTTTCCAGCCTCAGAAATGACTGTTAGGTTTAGTAAAACATTGTGATTTGGGTTAAAGTAAATATTTCTTCAGCACTAGACAATCTTTGTTGTAATGGACGTTTTAAACTACTTCACCACACTTTTCACTTTGCTCTTGATCAGCTAAAGCCTGTAAAACGTAAATGTAACCAACATTAAACAAACATTGATTGTGTTTTATTCCTGGCACACAAGACCCAGTTAATTGGATTTAGTAAAATGTACTTAAAGTAAATTGATAAAATTCTAAACTTCACCGCACCTGTTCTTCTGTATCTTTTAAGTTATAGGCTACATGTAGAAAGTTGGATGTATCTCTCACAAATAGCAACTTGATTAGTTAGTGTTAACACACAGACAGCAGCTATTATGCTGTATATACAGCTGATATCATATGATTTTGCTTTCCTTTTTGTTTCTCTTCTCTTTCTCCCTGATATCATGACATAACCTTATCTATTTGCACAGTCTCAGACTGACAGAAGGCAAACACCATGTGTGTGAATGTTATAGTTATTTAACTGATATCATTCCTACATAAGCAGCAGGCTCTATCGATGAAAAATGACGTTAACATTGAAGCAATAAAAACTACACTGCTTTGAATGATTATTCCTCACACGACCATAGACCCCCAATTAAAATGCACAGATTCACAGCAGAAATAAACATGTTAACAACCCGAGACGAAATAACTAATTTTCTCTTTCATGACAGTTGTAAAGGAGGGGATTTAAGGCTACAAACATGCAAAATAGAAGGTGAGTGACAGGTGGGTGAATGTATGTTTCCCGCAAACATGGCACTGCCAAGATGGTGATGGTGCAGCAGCTCATTCTGAGTTTCAAAACAAATCTTCAGAAACCTGCAGGTGAAGACAAGGAGGCTCTGTCCTTCTTTATCTACAATAGGTTCACACGGTCTCATGACAGTTGTGTGTGCATGTGTGTGCTTGAAAATATGTGTCATGCAATGTTTGCCACATCTCTTTGAGATTTAGCATTGATACAGCTCCATTGTTTGCCTTTTGCACGGTCTATTCATAAAGGGTAAGACCGGAGATTGATAGGAAATCAGCAACACAGGTGGTCAAAGCAAAAAAAAGGAAAAAAAAGGGACAAAATTCACTCACTGCAAAACCAAAAGAGAGTTCTGTCTGTTCTTCATTACCTTCATCCTCTTCCACCTATAGTACGACTAATAAACGCAGCGTCGATTGTGTGTTCACAAGATAGTAAAACATCAATTTTGCCCCCCTCAGTCAGTTGGGTTGGTGCAACATGCTATTCTCTGAACGTGATCTAGATTTAAACAACTTTGTTTTATCTGTGAGATCCCTTAAAGAGCAAAAATAAAGTAAACCAAGAGCAGTGAGTTCGATTTTCTCCATGACACACACTGATCTGAAAACAGCTGGCATTTCATATCGGTGAATTTTAGAAATTCACCGGAAACTTTAAGAATTATTGAATAGTCGTACAACTACTGTGTCGGCTAAAGAGCGATTGGGAGATTGAGAAACAGAGAGAAAGAGAGAGTGGAGGGAGGGGTGCAGGTGACAGGTCAGGTATAAAAGGAATGGGAAAATGGAAAATGAAGGAAAGGAGGCGTAGGTAAACTCACAGTCCAATTCACTTGTCAATCAGACACAAAAACACCTTCATGGTTAAGTTAACAGCACCCCACCCAATTCCAAAGCTGTGAGTCATGAACACACAACCTGGTCCACCATAGAGTAACCAGGCTGCTCTTCTGTGGCCTGGAAACTGAGACCAGCAGCTCTCACACTGAAGCAGGACAGAGACAGACATAAGTCATCTACTACCACTGGTGGGATTTTAGGTCTCAGAGAGAGACACATACAATTTCTCTCTCTCTCTGTCTCTCTCTCTCTCTCTCTCACACACACACACACAGTATGTATGCAGCTAACCACTAGAGGCAGTGTGACCCAGCATTATCAGTGGGCTCCTTCAGGATGTCAAGCTCTCTGGCACTTGTAAGATGATACAATGAACAGGAAGTGATCAGGTGTAATTTCTTAGTTACACTAACCCTGAGCAGCAGCTGTTGTTTTTTGTTTTTGCCGCGTCTCCATCGTGTCATTGATTTAACAGCATCCCTTAAACACTGTCAACAGTTTTCACTGGAGAGGTCACATGGATCTATCTAAAAACCATTGTTATTTTCTTACTCAATTATTTATTTTTATTTAATGATATTTTAAACTGGAATAGTAAAAGCAGTAGCCTGTACATTAAAGTTACCCTATGACAGTTTAGAATATTTACAAAGTTGGTGGAGCAGAATCTGAGACATCTTGGCAGTCGTACTGTATGTAGATGAGCTTCACAGGAGTTGGATTCTATATTTCCCATAATGCAGCTGACTACATACCAGATAATGCTCATATATCCAGGGACTCTACAACCCCAGTTTGTATGAACAAACTCACTTAACAGCTATTGACCCAAACATTTAAATGCATGCATTGAACATATAGCTATTAATATACAGTGGTCCAGTCAGCAGCAATGTAAAATGTCCTGTCATTGGCTCATCACGGTCAAGAAAAAAATGGAAACTGTTTAATGTTCAATTCAAGTCATTTAAAACATTATTTATATTTCCCACCTTTTTCTGACAGTGCACTTGCAGTATTGTCATGGACCACAGGTTGGGAATCACTGCTGCAGAGATTCCAGGGAAACTATCTAGCTTCAGAATCACTGTGATGGTTGATGGAGTTGTTATTGGGAGAATGGGGGCTATCTACTCACCCCCTAGTGTATCTTGGCTGAAAACCGACCTTTCAAGATCAGGTCCTCTGCCCTGTTGTCCCAGATCTCGGCCATGGGTAGCTATGACCTCATCTTGCAAGAAAACAGACTGCTTTATGGTAGGACAACACAAACACAAGCCCCCAAGCTGGTTACCGGCTGGGAATAAAAGGAAGACAGCGATAGCTTCGTTTCACTGGTGTTTACGATGGCAGAGCCAGCGTAAAAGAAGAGATGGCTGTTGTCAGAGGAGGCGAGGAAGAGGAAACAAGCGTCTGAAGAAGTCAGACACGAGTCTACCTTGGTTGAACTTTCTCTGAGTGCAGAAAGACACATGCAAATCAGATGCCGACCTGGAGTTGTTGGTGTTGTACTTGTATCGTTGCAAAATAATCTCTATATTCCCTGTATTTATATGTCTTTCCCCACTTTCCACGTTTGCTGTTGGGCCTTCGCACGATTATTTTATGAACCTGCCTGATGCTTGTTATTTAGCAGAGATATTAGCGTCATCGCCGGTTTGTCTGTCATGTAGCTGTACGTTCATTTAGTTTACTAGATCGTCTTGTTCCTGCACAGTAGTGCATTTTTACGATCAGCCACAGAAATCTGTCAGCTGAAATTAGGTTTTGTGAAATTTGTGGAGTTCACAGTATATTTCCATTGCGTAGTTCAAGTTGGTGTTGAAACACATTTCGATGTGGGAATGCCTCAAGTAACATTAGAAGCTTTCCCGTATCTCCAAGCCGTGTAAAAACACTTTGGATTCACCTGGCGTTCACTATTTCCACGACCAGAGGATTCATTATACTCACTTTCATCAGGTTTTTGCATTACAGACTACGCACGCTACATAATACAGCACATAATAAGCCCTATAATGTGAAGACATGATGCTATAAAAAGTCTCCATTTTCTATTTTGCTGGAAAACAACTTCCACACTGAGCACGGGGCACTCCAGACCACCACAGCCCCTATCCCTAGCCTTTTAGTTTTTCCTGTAAATGTTTTGTTTATAACAGATACACATCGTAAAACTTATGATACGGTTACAAACCTCCGTAGACATCGCTCCGAGAACCGCCGTCTTTGTGAGCAAATACACATGGCCAGGGGGAGGTTGGGGTGAGATTTTACGACAGTTATGTGTGACATTTAAAAACCAACGAAGAAACGACCGATCTCCGACAGACTTGCATAGTTCCTCCTTAAAGGAGACACATTCTGCATATTTTACTGCTTTTTTCTTACCATTGTGTCAGTTTTGAACCGCTCTGCATGATTTTCAGCTTCTTAGTAGCTCGTACAGATGTCAAGAAAGATCCTGATTTCAACTGCTTATGCAGCCACTTCCTGAAACGTTTCATTTTGGCTGCCCCCCCTGCTTTCCTCTGATTGGCTTGCTCAGTGGAGACCCACGTGCTCGGTTACCTTGTGTTGTTAAATACATACCGGTCATTTTTACAAACATAGCCAACTACGAGGAGCGTCCGTACGTGTTGGACCCTGAGTCTGACCAACAGTTTTCATCTTCTTCGAGGAAGGAAAACCGTTGTGATTTTCCATATCGATGGCGGTTGGGCGCGGGCGTCGTGGGCATGTTTTGGGCAGATCCCTGATGGCAGG
>OMNW01034399.1:84659-95659 GCA_900303245.1 Selene dorsalis
ACACACACACACACACACACACACACACACACACACACACACACACAAACACTCCTCCTCCTCACACTCTTGGTGACCCTGACATCAGCCCTGCACTCTCTCCATCACTGTGTTCCCATGGCAATGTGCCCTAGGGGATGGCTGTGCTGTAAAGTTGTGTGAAGCCTTGGAGAATGTGGTTGATAATGTTGAACTCTTCCTTCTTTCTTTTTTTATTCTTTCTTTCTAGATTATTATGGCTTTTACAGAACTTTATTTACTAAATTAACTATTCATTTAATGATTTTCCCAGCATCAAAGCCCTCAAGAAGACTTGTGAAAAACACAGTCAAAGATATGTCTCATTTTTCAGGCCACAGTAAGGTGTTCACTGATAGCTGCAGGCAGTGAGTGTGTTACCACAATATGGGCTAAGGGTCAGGGAGTGTGAGTTTGTGTGAGTGAGTGTGTGACAGCGAAAAGGAGATAGCCTCTTGACTTCTCTGAGTGCTGTCCCTGTGTACAAGGCTTAACACCTCACACTCACCACCCAGCTCTGATCCCAGTCTGCTCCTGCAGTACACTGTTAATAACACTAGGGGGCAACCTGCGCTGTGTCTGAGTTTGACACAGGCCTTCAATAGCTGCATTGTTACTGGTAGTAATATCAATAGTGTTGTAGTTAGAGAAGTTGCACTGCTATGTGAGAGATGCTGACTTCAAACTAGACATAAAAAACAAACAAACAAACAAACAAACTCTACAATCTTTTCTCAAAACAGGGAGTATCTTACAGAAACTGTCCAACTAGGATGAGAATATACAAAATAAAATCATGTCTATCCAAAGGAAACGTAAAATTCAAAAATGTCATAAAATGAAAACAATATCTACGTGGTATCAAAGGAACAACTAGAAGATGATGCATCCCAGATTATTTAGATTTGTGGCATGACTAACTACAATGTTTGAGATGAGGTGATTCCAGCTGCTTGGCAGGCTAACAAACAAGTCAGCAGGAAGTGGTGAAAACTGCAGTTTCCTCAGTGACTACATGTGGCTTTCTCCAAGAGTAAGCAAATCAGGGCTTCCCATCTAAAGTTAAACATGTGCTTAATTGTGGGTGTGTCCACCTTGATTGTTGGCTGCACGCTGTCAATCACGCAGTTAGCTGCTAACTCTCTGCTAAGCCACATCTTATTTTATTGGAGCTGCTGATTGAAATATCAGACTGATAATTTGACTTGGTGGTTACCTGATTAAAAAAAGGAGAAGAAGCCTGTTATTCAACCTGAGAGAAATCCGTATTATTATTTTTGAATACATTATCCCTAATTAACAGTTAGGTACTGGTCTCTATACTCACCATGCCTGGCTTCTTAGCTTGCTTTTTATTAGCCAATTAGCTTGCAAATGAATGAGTCTCGCATTAGTCTTTGAGCAAAGCCCAGCTGTGTTACAGATTGCCGCTGATATTAAACTGGCATGCATTAAAGTCTCAGCTCCGAATACACTCAACCTCTTTGTCCACTCCTGGTTTTAACAGGAGTTTAACGTAATCAGGTGCTGCCAAGATGGTGGCAGTGCAGTAGCTCGCTCTGAGCTTTAAAAGTCACGCAGAACTACACAAACCATC
Source organism: Selene dorsalis (assembly GCA_900303245.1). Lineage (NCBI taxonomy): Eukaryota > Metazoa > Chordata > Actinopteri > Carangiformes > Carangidae > Selene > Selene dorsalis. The sequence goes on from OMNW01034399.1 coordinate 86,275, forward strand.
GGGTCCTGTGGCAGATGTGATCCAGTTTCTTGAACCAGAGAACAATATTAAAAAGTGAGAGTTCTGGATCAAGACTCTACACTTAGCATCAATGATAGCATCTGTCCAAAGACTTGAGATCAAATCCATCCCAGACATTAAAACAAGAGAAAATGCAGCTTGAGTGTCAACATTAAGGGTTGATGCAGGAAACACTTGCTTTAGATTGAAAAAACAAATTGTAAGGTTGTGGAAGCTCAGCTCTTCACAAGAAGACAATGTAATGTGTAATGAATGTTGTCACCAACAGTAGTACTGCAGTGTGTAATGGAACACTGTAATGGAATCGAAAGGTGGTTTAGTGACAGAAACAGGCTCTTTTCCAGAGTGAATATAAAACTGCTACTATTCCAACTACTCCTGTTTTTATTTCTATTGCTTTAGCTGCTGGATCTACAGCTACTGTCATTCCCACTATTATTATTATTATTGCAGCCCATTGTCCCAGGCATGATACCCATGTCCAATGTCAACACTGAGTCATCATGCAGGAAACAGAGTGTCTTTTATCTAAGCACAAATCAGTGTGCAGATCAGGGTGGAACATGTCCATGTAGTGCAACTTCCAGATTTTGGCACCACATGCTATTAACTCTTTCCTGTCTTGCCCCACCATACCTTACCACACCTACTACCCCACAGTTACAGATATTTTAAAATGTTAGATTTTTTTTTTTTAGTCTGACTCTTCTCATCATGCAACATGTGGCTGTGTTCCTCTGCTCTTTTTTATCACACGTAGAGTTGATCTTTATAAATGACCTCATAGATTTAGAACAGAGATTTTTCTGTGTTCCTGGATCAGTGGCTTGTTCAGGAGAAACCACTGCTGTGTGTGATGATCTGCCAGGAGGGGATTCTCTCCTGCCTGCCTGTGTTGGTGCAGGCACACACGCGCGCACACATGTGTGCATGCAAACACACACATATAATGTGTATGTGTGTGTCTGCATGCACGTGTCCTTCTATTTAGACTGTCAGATTTTCTAATTTTAATGTTCTAATTGAAGGCGCCAGTTTTGGATCACAGATCTTAGATATGAATTTCTGAATTAAGCACAAAGTCAAACCACATTCCCAACTTTGTGCTTTGTGTCATTAAGTTAAGTTCATAATATTTAAAGCAAATTGCTCAGACATGACTTGGTACGTTAATCCTATAACATAGTTAGCCCACAATCACTTTGATTTCTATTACCTTTCATCTTTGCTAAACATAGTCTTTACCTCCTGCTTCCTCGACTTCACTGATTACTGTCAAACTGAAGTGGGGTAATCTTCAGGGCCATGCCTCCTGACAGCTCCTCCTAAATTTGGACCAAGCCTCAAGAAAAAACTTGAGAGGAGTTTCAGCTCAGAACATGACTCAGCTGATTACATGCTGTAGTCTATCTCCAAATATGAGGCACACAAGTAAAATCTGTTCAATAGTAGCTGCATTTCCACGTACATTTTAGCGAAATGGAAACAAATGAATGAAAAACACAAATATTACAAAAAAAAAAAGATGATACTTGCACGTGGTGGTTTTTTAAACTATTTGTCAAAGCAACATTTTGTGAAATCAAAATACAAATATATATTTCACTTTCAAATTGTAGAACCTCAAAGAGCCGGATCAAACCAAGATGTAGACAGCTGGAAATCTGTTATTAAGTTTAATTAGGATGATATCAAGATACAGCAAAAAAAACAGCTTTATTCACATAACATCTCACCATTGATACGTTGTTTGCTCTTTGTTAAAAGGGAATCTTCTTTCTATCTATCTATCTATCTATCTATCTATCTATCTATCTATCTATCTATCTATCTATCTATCTATCTATCTATCTATCTATCTATCTATCTATCTATCTATCTATCTATCTATCTATCTATCTATCTGTCTGTCTGTCTGTCTGTTTGTCTATCTGTCTATCTGTCTATGTGCCTGGTTGCGATGGCAACAGTGTTGGCCAGGGTCTGGACCTGATGGGATCTGACTGTAAATGAGGGGTAGGAGGGTGGAGGGGAGGTGAGTGCATTGGGGGTGGTGAGTTGGTGGTCGGTTGATGGGAGTGGGTGATGGGATCTTGGTTGCTATGGTAACACCTGATTCGGTGCCATCCCTTCTCACTGTCTCTCTCTGTCTTCATTTAAATCTCCATCTCCTCCTCTGCCCCTCCACCCTGTCAGAGGGGAGGAGTGAGGGAAGGCTGTCGCTGGTTGACAGTTGGAGTTTCTGTATGGTGGAGGGTTGTTGGTTTTGAATTCCTGGATCATAATAATACCGCTGATGTTTGCAGGCAATGATGATGCAGACTCAATCTGTACAGTATCTTTTGTATTGCAAGTTTTTTTTCAAGTTTATGTCATTGATAACTCATAGTTAATCCAAAATGTGCTATTCAGTTACAGTGAATGTACTGAACAAATCTGCAAGGGAGTTGGTGGAGGGAAAGGTCATGGACAAAGGAAGGTCTTGGCAACAATGGGACAGATGCAGATGTTGTCACCATGACATTGGTTCTGGTGTGTGTGTGTGTGTCTAGTGTGTGGAGTGGGTGGTCAGGAGGTTGTTAGACTGTGAGTATGAGAGAGCAAGAGGAGGACAGATCGATATGGCACACTGTAATTCTGTGTGGTTGTCATTTCTCTCATGTCTCAGCTGGAGCCTGTAGAATGGTGTCTTCTAATGGTTTTTAGTGGACTGTTCTAAGTCAGAGGTGGCAGGCTTCTTTCTTTTTTTATCCTCACTCCCTCTTTGGTTTATGTTGTTTGACTTCAGCCTTGGTGGAGCTCTACACTGATTTTTGTTCCCTTGTTTTTTAAGTTTGTGGTGTATTATCGTGAAGGAAATGTCTGACAACCCGTCCATGTCCATTCCCTTCCATAGTATCACATCCAACTTGAAAGAGAAAGGAGTGATGGTAATGCATTACATACTTTGAATTCCTCAGATATGGCAGTGCAGTGCTGTAAACAGACTTGGATGACAGCAGCAGATATAGTTAATGTTCATTACAACCATCTCTGGCATATGAAACATTCGGCTGTTAGTCCAGTGAACGCAACGTCAAACAAATTCAACCTAAAGGTCTTGTTGGAGGTCAATGTCTGACTGAACCAACGCAGCAGAGAAGAAGTGTTTCATTGTAAAGGTCACCTGTACTAATGTGGAAACCTGGCACAGTGTTCAGCTTGTATGACAATAATGTGATTTACTGAGCGCCAACATTGGCTGAATGTCTGGGTTATTTCTGAACAGAAGCTGATGTCTGTGTGCTGGAGTCAAACTGCTCCATTTTTGGTGTCCAAACACAATCATCACAGTTCTATGTTTATATCACAGGGCTAAGTATAATTTTGTCACAGTTACACAGAAGAGCAATTTGCTTAAATAAATGAGGATCTTCACTCTGTTGTGAGTGACAAATTCACAGAGCTTTCACACCTTGTTTGGTCCAGACTTTCTGATTTTTATCAAAGTCCTTATAGGCAAGTCATGTCACTCTGCAGCCATCTTGGCAACGTCCAAGAAGACCAGATCCCTATCTAAATGAATGGGGACATGGTCAAATCCATGCTTTAACGTGACAACGCGACAGAAAAAATATATATATATATATGTTTGCCAGTGAAATTAGATACAAATCGAAACCAAAAAACATAGACTTTACTACAGAATGATGTTTAAACGTTCTTTTTCCACAGGGAGTACTCCACTGTGCACGCACACGGATTCACGACACAATCTTCATTGTACGGCTGAATCCGTGCCGGCCTAAATCCGGTCTGCTCTTACTTTATGAAGTTTTAATATTTTTTCATGCAAGAAAGGTTCTGTGTAGATCCCCAATACGTGATCAGTTTATCCAAATGACGCCTGTTTAGAAGTTTGCTCCAACATTTTCAGGGATGTGAAGCTCCACCTGTGGGATCAGCCGACCGGGAGCAGCGGCTCCTATCATTCAACAAGTAAATAAATATTTTACAATGAACCGATCGGTCTATTTTCTTTTTTGCTTTTGTTTGCATACTACATACTACATTTTGGTCAAACCAGTACAATAGCAGTACACAATGTGTTCTGACGTAAAAAGCTACCCGTGCCCATCTGTTGGTGAAACAACATGATATGTAACTGCTAGCCATCCAGCCAAGCTGGCACAGGAGCACACATGAACTCATGCAGTGCAGCTGATGCTGTGACACTGTTATTGTTATTATTATATCACAGTCATGTGAACAGTGGTTCACATGACTGTTTACTGCCAGACCTCCGCACATGCCTCAGCCGAATGACGTTGGTAGCCTATAACTGCGTCATGTCAACACAAACACACATGTCAAGGGACAAAGTAAATATCATCAACAAGTCAACACATTATCCCCTTACACACAGCCTGTAAATGCTGTTACTGTACCCCCTACTTCCCAGAGGCGGGAACAAGACGGGAGCTGGTGCTATGTGTAAGGGACAACCTTATATTAGGTTTGTAGTGCTTCATTTGCAGCTAACACTACTTTGCACGTTAGGTCACATTAGAGTCCTCGGTGATCTCATGTTATTTTCAGATCATGCTGTAAACATGACCTGTAATGTTTTTTACCTGGTTACTTGGAAATGAGCCATGTCAGCATCTGTTTTCAGTCCCAATTCAAGGTGAAGCTGCCTCCATGACTCAAACGTGCCTGGCTCAATCCACAGGTCCACACACACACACACACAGTAATTATGGCTTTGGTCAGAATTACTTTTTGACTGACAAGGTGCCACTGATAAAACCTTTGTTTTCTTCCTAGTAGGACTTTTCAGTGGACTTTGTGTGGTGGTGGGTTGTTTGGTTGTCGTAGCCGAATCCATTACTACCCAAACACTAGTTTGGGTCCAGCGCGCTTGTCTTCTTCCTGTATCGGTATGAAGTCGAAAGCCATCAAGGACGCGCATTCAGCATCATCTGGCGTCACGTCCGCAGGAATGCACGGGAAATTTGGACCACAAATTGCAGTTCATTATGCAGCACACAGCCTGTTCAAGGCAGTGGAGAGATACATGGGTGGGCTCATTCTTTTTGGTTTTGAACACTTCATCACCCATTAGCATTAAAAAAAACTTAAAATGCAGGTTCGTTTTTTCACAAATCCTGCCCCAAGCTCCTTTAATGCAGTGAAATCACAACCAACCAGATCAAATGTGGACACTGTAGCAAAAGCACCACCCTTGGTTCAGAGTCAGATCCACACCCAAAGGCAATTTAACACAACACCTGTATGAGCTGTATGACCCTAATCTGACATAAAACCCAACTCAAGATGTGACTTTACACACCCAAGAAGTCGTGTTGTCTCGTTCGCAAACGTTTTGTTCAAAAGAATGAATTGTTTGAGTGAAGGAACTGAAGGGAATCACTTCCTGACCTAATTTGTTCTTTTCTCAGTTCGGTTTAGCTCAGCAGCGAGCGTGCAGGCCGACTCTCAATGCGAGGGAACGGTGCATGATCAGTGATGCGTTCAGTGAATGTACTGTCACTCAGGGCTGAGTGACACACAGTGAACGTGAGCCCTCAGCCCTGAGTGACAGTATGACAGTATTGATGAACGGCACGTTCACCGAACGTACCACTCAAAGTAGTGTTGTGTCGTTCGTGAACGTGCCACTGTGTCGTTTGCGAATGTCTCTGTAGTATATTCAGTGAACGTGCCGAATGACACGGTACATTCACGAACGTGCTGTTTACTGAAAATAGTACTGAAAGTAGTGTTGTGCCATTCCTGAACGTGTCGTTTGGTCGCTCTCGAACGTCTGGGACGCGAAAGTTCAGTGAACGTACTGCACAGTGAATGTGAGCCTCAGGGCTGAGTCATGAACTGAATCATGATGGGCTTGAAGTAAGACTATGCACTGCACAGTCAGAGCTGCTCCCACCAAGCACTGAATGATCCAGTGGACGGATTTTTTTTAACAAATCTTTTTAATGAACTAATTCTAGTGACTCAGTACCCTCAAAAGAACTGCTGTTGCCAACACTACCAAGAAGACTAAGGTTGCTTTGTTTCAACAAGGCACTAAGTAATATTTCAGTTCAGTTCTTACCTTATTGATACATTTGCAAAATATATCTCAAAATGTTTCTTCACTTCAAAAAGGTGGAAAAAGAGCCTGAATTTGTTTTTTCTAAACCTGTCGACTCTGTGAAAGTAACTTCACTGTGAGGGTCATGTCAGCTCATCTCATCATTGATCCAGACTGAAGTAATCATCCACAACACCATGACACACACACACACACACACACACACACAGACCGACATTAGCATGTAAATTAAGCTCCATTCAAGCACGATCTACCAACCTTCTTCTTTCATTTGACCACACATCAATCCACAGGTCCACACACACACGCAGAGGGAGGGGGGCATGTTGGCCTCTCTGGCTCAGTGTTAATTGTGTGTGTGAATTTATTAACATTAGCTCTCTCCCATTCTCTCTCTCTCTCTGCTCCTTAATCCTCTCACTTCATCAGAGGATTGTTTGTATTTTAAATCAGAGCACATGAACTCTACATTAACATAATATGATAAAGTAATGTTATACAGAACACACCTGAATAAATCTATTCATCACTCTCCAGGACTCCATGGTCTGTATTGCTGTAGTCAGATGGCATAAATTACTACAATATTTTAGTTTAACTTCAAACTTGACATAGGTGTCAATCACAACATTAGTACCTGACCTTCAATCTGTCGAGGACATCTACATCAGCAGGTGCAGGAGCAGAGCTTCCTGCATCATGAAGGACCCACTCACCCAGCACATGGACTGTTTGTCCCCCTGCTCTTACCCACAAGGCTGCGGAGCATCAGAGCTGAAGTCAAGTTCCTTTGCTGACGCCGCGAGATTGACAAATTCAGTTCTTCATGATCTGAGCTATCGAGTGTGTTCAGGATTATACATATCATAGCACCATCCTTGATTATAGGCTGACCTTTGAACTCTCTGTGGATGCTGTTTGTAAGACAGCCCACCAGAGGATGTATTTTTCTTGAAAACTTCATGGTTTCAATGTGGACAACACATTCATCTTATTTTTAGGAAATCTGTTTTGACGTTCTCTTTTATCAGCTGGTATGGACCAGTCGACCTTAAAAATAAGGACAGGCTACATAATATAGTGAATGTGCGTAGCTGAATAGCTGGCTTAACCTTAAATGATTGTATCGGCCCAGTCAGTCCTGACTGATTCCTGCCATCCTCCTATGGAGAGTTTATGTTGCCTCCATCTGGCTGTAGATGCAGCCAATGGCCAATAGGCTCAGAAACTCCTTTGTTCTGACTACCTCTGGCCTCTTGAATAATGAACTTTAATTTTAAATGGTGTTGTAGCCATTGCCTGTGATATTGTGTGTGTTTTAATGGATGCGTGTGACAGTGCTGGCTGTAAACCACAGTTGCCCCTCATGGGATAATGAAGTTTTCCTTAAACTTTGAATAAAGTTTTCTTGAACCCTCGGCCCGTCTGCTGTGTCTTTTTTATTCACTTGTTTTTTACTGTGTCACTTAATTGCGTTGCTGGGACCTGAGTGTGATTTTAATTCTCTTCATGTGAAAGCATGTTTTAGAATGACAGTAAATCAACCTTGAACCTTGAGTGGAGCTCATCAGCCTCAACTAAAACTCAACTAGTAAAAACATCACAGATAAAGAAACATAAGTGTCACTGACACTTTTTGCTTTTGCTCACAACTATTGTCCAATTAAACTCTGCAGCTCTTTCCTGTTCCTTGTTCATGTTTTTCTTTCTTACAACTGATTAACAGCATAGAATACAGTCTGCTTCCTGGTTACAACAGGCCTTTCATGCTCAGTGCACATGAATGGTTGTGTATGTGTACAACTGGGGCTCTCTTTAAACCTGTTCAAGTGGAGTCGAAATGCTACAAAACAATGACGCTGAATGCTGACAAACTGATGAGTACCTCTGACTGCTATGAGTGATCAGCAGTCCAGTGTCAAAGGGGACATATTATGGAAACATCACTTTTTGAAGGCTCTTTAACATATATTGGGTGTTTGTCTTGCCTTCCGGCCCCCAAAATGTGAGAATTGACAAAAAAAGCTCCCTAAGTTGAAATCCATGTGGTTTTTCAAGATGTTGTCACACAATGATGTCATTAGTTTTGGAATTTGCATAATACCACCCCTACCTGTGTGGTCGAGGGGGCGGGGCTAGCAGCTGTTCATTTGCATTTAAAGGAACAGGCAGTGAAACCAGCCGTTCTGAACAGGGCTGTTTTGAGCAGATGAAAAGAGCTGTGATGTTTGATCTTTGGGGTATTTTGACTGAAGCATGTCACAGACATGTCTTTAAGACACCTGGGAACTACTTTAATTTGTGGAAAAGCAGCATAATATGTCTCCTTTAATGGTCAGGATGGCCCTAAGTAGTTGGAGGTGGGTTCATTAGGCCGTGGAAATTTAGAGTCACAGGTCGTCAGCAGTAAAATGAACTGTCACTTTGGATCGTTCAGCAGCTCTGGCTGTCTCACACCTCCTCCTGCTCCACTCTGGACTCTTTCCCCACTCTCCTTACCATCTTCCTCCTCCTCTTACCGTCTCTGACATCCTCATCTTTCCTCATCCTATTCTGCCTCCTCTTCTTGCTTCTCATTTTCCTCATGACCTCATCTTCACTCTTCCTTTTCTTACCCAACACTCTGATCTCCAACTCTTCTTTCTCTTCCCCCTTTCTTCTCCTAGTAACTGTCCTCCTCGTCTTTTGTTGTAGATCTGAAAATCATACTCAAAACTTTCTTTTTTTCTTCTCTCTTCATGTTGCCTCCCATTTGCTTGTCTCTGTTCTGTTCTAAATTTCTCATTAACCTGTGTGTATGTGTGTGTGTGTATGAGTGTTCTTGTGTGTGTGTGTGTGTGTGTGTGTGTGTGTGCATATAATGGACATGGGAAATCTGTAATAAAGACCCTCATGGAAAATGACATTTTCACCCCTACTGGCATTTAATCATCTGCAGCAACAACACACACACACGCACACACACACACACACACACACACACACACACACACACACACACACACATCTATAAAGTTCCCTGAATCTTCATCCACTGTCACAGACAGGAGGGACAGTGACTGCTCGACAGATGTTCCTTCAGTGTGTACTGTCTTGTCTACATACATCTGTCCTTCCCTGTTTCTATGTGTGTGTGTGTGTGTGTGCGTAAGACAGAGGGGAAATCAGATGATGCTGGACGGACCACCTGCTCACTGACAGAGCGGTTTCCTCAAAAGCTCAAAAGCACCTCTCACTCACACACACACACACAAAGGGACATCACAC
>OMNW01034401.1:0-16491 GCA_900303245.1 Selene dorsalis
TCGTCGTGCTCCACGCCGCCTCGCTGCCACAGCCTGGCCGACCTGGCCGAGCGGGAGAAACCAGGAAAAGGGAGGAGGAGCCTCCCTGCCTCCGCCACCCCCACTGCTGCTCATCACGACAGCCCCAGTAAGCAGGTGAGGCTAATTCACGCACACTGTGTAAGCAGAGACAGACTGTTTCTTTCACAGTATAAGACAAAATAAGGGAAGTTAATGAAGTTGCTGTTTGTTCCTCATCAGTCGATGGTTCCTCTGGAGCCCAGGGAGCACGCCTGGCTGGTGAAGGGGGCGACGGGGGCCTGGCCCGACATCTACTCGTTGTTCAGAGAAGACTCGTCGCTGCTCAACAAACAAGACTTCATCTCCGGCTTCACCGTGCTGCACTGGATCGCTAAACACGGTGACCACAGGGTCCTCAACACCTTATGGTATGCTGCAAGAGGTTTTAAATTGACACAAATTTACATTCATACCTCGGCTACTGCTACAGCTGTGAAATAAGCTCAATCAACAACGTGCCTCTTCAGGCTCAGCCCCGCATTTATATCGATCTGAGGTGGATGGTGACAGTGAGTAGATCACTTCACTGCTCACACTTTCTCCATTCACATGCCGGTGAGGTTCTTGCTCGTAAGCAAACACTGTGCAGTGAAGTCTAGGACTTTGTACCCAGAACCACTTTATTTAGTTTGTGTCTGTGATGATGATCCTGTCCTTCACAGATTTACACTATCTACACTCCCCAAGCACTGACCTACCCCCACCTTATGTTCAACATTTAGCACAACATTGCAGCACCTTGCTTTCATCTCAAAATATAGCTGAGACTTACAGCTACACTTTGAGTAATAAGGTTTAGGTGTCTTGTGTTTCACATAGAAAGTAAACCTTCTCAAATAAGAGGTCAAATAAGACCAACAACTTCACCCTCTGTACTCTATAGCCATCTGTATCTAGTCAATGACTGGGGAGATAGTTCAGTTTCACCGAGGGACCAACACAATGATGAGGCAGATAAAAGTTCTGACACAGCCAAGATGAAGGTCTGATGAATAAGAAGCATTATGTGACTGGGCACTGATCTGCTTCTCTGGCTGCGGTTTCAGGTATGGAGTCCAGAAAGCTGGTTTGATGTTTGACATAAACGCCAGATCAGCGTGCGGCCACACACCGCTCCACATCGCCGCCATCCACGGCCACAGGAACATCATACGGTTGCTGGTCAACAAGTTTGACGCTGATGTGAAGCTGAGGGACACAGCGGGAAAGAGGCCCTGGCAGTACCTGAGCGGTAACACACCCGTGAACATCTTCCAGCTCCTGGGAGCACCAGCACGAGCTGCTGTGGGAGGAGTCATGAGAGCGGACGCCAGCTGGGAGCAGCAACAGCAACAACAACAACAACAGCAGCAACAGCAGCAGCAGCGTCGCCGTCGACGACATCATCTGTCCACGGCTTCGGGAGAGAGGCCGTTCACCATCGCGGGTGCGGCGAAGGTTAAAAGGTCATCATCGATCGCTGCGCTCCTCAAACACAAATCGCTGCGGAGGTTTTACGGACATCAGTCTGACTCCTCGATTTAGGCTGAGAGGAACCTCAGATGGTGTATGAATGGACCTGGGTCTAAGCACAACATGACCAACATCAAAAAATGACACCCACATTTTTTCCTGGCTGGTTTGCCTCAGTCATACATGGCAAGAAATCATGGTGCCACAGACACTACTTTAATCCAACAACGTATGTATTTAAGTATTAAAGCTTATCACAGTAAGGTGCCAACAAACCTAAGTGCAGATTAAAACTGTATTTGTGATTACATCTTTGTCATAATCCAACAGATTGAATATGTTAACCATACAAAACGTAAAGCTGTGGCTAGGCCTACTAACTATGTTAACCTATCTGTTTCTGTACCGTCTCCCTGCACGGAGTCCTCTGGAATAAAGGTCCAGTCAGACCAGCATTTACAGTACATTTGTAAAATTCTGGAGTGAAATTAACGTCTGTGACATCATCACAATTTGCTCACAGAGGCAAAATGAACTGCAAACAAAACCAGAAATTTAAGGTACACGGAGTGAGTCATTGTGACTGTTTTGCATAGCAAGGCATTTAAGAAATGTCATGCAAGGCAGTTCAGCAGTCAGACTGGAGTCTAGGTAACTAGCATGTTACTTGTAATTTTACAGAACTAGTTGTAGTATTGATGTGTCACCAAGCTCAGCACAGCCTGCTTTCACAAATGAGAATTCACAAAAAAGGTGTTTAACTCCTGCTGAAAGCTGCTCAGCGTGCAGGACTGAAAAGATAAATGACAGCTTCAAGCAACAGCTGACAGTGGACAGTTTGTTTCTAATGCATTAATGGTGTGTCACACAGTTTGACACACAAGAAGAAAGAGGTGATGGTGTGAAGCTGAACAGCAGCATCCATTCAACAGTTGTTTTTATTCAGGTTTATGATGATTCTGCTGCCCAAGAAATACGTGACCAAATTGCAAATTGTTCAAAGGCTCAACTCAACACATATCAATGAACAGCTCATCTGCTTAATTTAAAAACAGCAGGATGAATAAAACTGAACTTTAAAGAGGAGCTCTGCAGGATTTTTAGCTTAACTATGCTATATTTTTACCTTAATTAAACAGCTTCAGAGTAATTGTGATGGTTAGATGAATAACTTGTAGCTTGTTACAGTTAGAATGGAGGCTGTTTGTCTTCCACCCAGCGTCTCCTGGATGAAAAGCATCCTTGTAAGATCAGAGCCTCCAACCTGGTGTCCAGCTCTTGCCAGTGGCATCGCAACACAAATGCGCCTCATAACCTGTAATCTCTTGTTTATGACAGATAAGACTCCTTATGCACAACATCATATATGATAAATAACATTATCTGCCACTCTATTGATGGTGTTCTCGCTGGCTTCATCGAAAACAAATGCACATGGCCTGGAGGAGGGTTAGCAGAACAGCAGAAAAGTGACCAGACTTGCATAGTTCCTCTTTAATATTAGTGAAATCAAACTTGGTTCACAGCCTTAGAGAAGAAAAATACAAATTTCTGTTATAAATTAACAAGATTGTTCATAAAACATGACATGTGCATACCATGAAAACACATGAAAACATCTGTACATGTATGAACTGAACAACTGGCACCACACTCAACAAATGATCAATCAACAAAAGGCAGGGTTTAATTAATTCATATTAACCACAAATCATCAACCATTTTTCCAAACCCTGGTGGATGTCCTCAGGCCCTGGCAGGGATTAGAGTTACCAAAGCACCACAATCAGAAGTACAGTGTTGATGGATGAACGTGGTCATGGTTTATTCATCAGTATCTGCTCACTGAGCTGCAGACACCAAAACTGGGACCCTGATGAGTAGTGTGGTCTCAGTCAGCTGGTGTGATAAGTTTGAATGGGTGCTCCATTTGTCCTATTGACTTCAACTGAAGTCATGTTCACAATATGACACATTATAACCTTCAGAGAGCCTTTGTAATGATAGAGGACTGTCATGAATTTTTAGATAGTTGCAGTAGTTACCTTAAATTCAGCTGCTTCATTCCTTCCTCCATTAAGTTAATATTTGATCAACTCAGTTTGCAGTAACTATAAAGCTATGGCACTCCACAATGAAATATGTCTTTCATAGTGGTGAGGTGATCTGTAGGGTAAAGGCTGGGCTGGGTGTGGTTTCTCACTGCACAGAGTGAGTTGATCCTCTCTGACTCAGCAATAAAGTGAACTATGTGAGTAGAAAGATCTGAGAATTTAAATAATCATAGAAACGAAATAATCGTTTCTATGATTATTTAAATTCTCAGATCATGGCTTGTCACGCTGTTGTTTCCTCAGCTGTCTGTGCACACTGTAATGTTACTGTCACAATCACCTGTGGCTTTTACAATACACTTGGTTTGTTGTACTCACAGTTACATAAGTATTGATCCTCACACTGATCTGTGTGTTTACATGTTATTTCTGTCTGCCCAAAAAACCAAAGCCAAACCACAGGTGATGTTGATGTTCAGACTGGAACCAGTGGTAATTAAGGAGTGATCAATAGCGATGAATCTCTCTGGACTTCACTCATGACATCATACGGACCCGTGTGTATTAGTTTGTAAATAATTCTGGTCTGATATTTACCATAATCTGGTATTTTGCAAGGGGAATAAACAGTATTTTTTTTTACAGCCTCTCTCATTTGTGTATTTCACAGTTAATTAAGTCATTTAAAAGTCAATATAAAAAGAAACTTCAACCTTTGACCTGTTTAAAAGTATTACAACACAGCCTAAATAAAGACTACTAACTCAAGGGGATTTGTCACTGCAGAGTGTCTCTCACTCACTCTGTCTGTCACTCAGTGTATATATATATGTATTATGTATTATATATGTAATGTTTATATGTTTTTTATTCAGATATGTTATATGTTTTTTATTTAGATTACAGGTGAAGTGAGACACAGGGGCACGAGGCAGGGCAGGATTAGAACCTGTCAGAGAAGTACTGGATGGGTTCTGGACCATGTGACACAGTAAAGCTATGAAAACACAGTGACATACCGAGGTGTTAGTGTCTGATTAGATAATTGAAGGGGCGTGAGACTTGCAACAGGTTCAATCCATGTGGAGAGAATGCAGTAGGATGGACATGTTCACTCATGTCTGTGTGTATGTGTGTGTGTGTGTGTGTGTGTGTGTGTGTGCTATGTATTGTTGATTTGAGAACATCTTGCCCAGCGCTGGCAATCTCAAATACAGGTTAGGCAGTTAACACTCAGTTTCAAGGTTCAGGTTAGGTTTTGGTTTCAGATAGAGATGATTTAATTTAGAAGGTATGAACATGTGTTTGGTTCTGGTTTGAACAAGCTCAGTCAGCTGTGCACTCTGAAATATCTGGTTCAGCCTGTAGAGGATCACAGTTACATCATGCTCTACAGTCTAAGTTCAAGTCAAGAATAAATTTTAGTCTAAAGGTCTTCTTACTGTCTGCAGTATTAGTCCAGGTGATGTAATGAATACATTTTTTTATTCATAAATATGCTTTCTAATTAAATGCTCACTATCAGTATCACTATCCTGTCTACTTGAGCTATTTTATGGCCACATCATTTACAACCAAGTCCAACTGAAATGAAAATAGCCTTTTTGATCATTTTAGATCGAAACCTACTGAGTAAAATATGACAAAAAACTCCAGACGTACACCTGTTCTATTTATAACCTATAGCTTTTCTCTTTTGGGACAATTTACCCCACAGTTATGTTATTGTTCCACAAGCTAGCTTTAATATAGGATTTGGTTTGGGGATCAAAATACATCTTTACTCTCCTGCTGTACAGAAGTAATATAATTGAACAAAGTTTTATTACATAGTGCCACCATGTAGTAAAACTTCTTTTTTTTTTTTTTTTTAATTACATGGCCATATAATAAAACTGTTTTGAAATCATTTTTAGGGTTTTAAGCGTTTTGAGTGAAAGATGATACACTCATGTCACAATAAAACAGCTTTAGAACACATGCAGCTGTTTCTCATAATTTCTCATGTGACCAGTGTGACAACTTCTCCCCTGTATATGGCAAAAGCAGGTTCATGTTTGACTCCACTGAAACTCCAAAGGTCGTTCTACTTGATGCGGATGCTCCCTCTAGCAATGAGAAGGTCTGTGATCTGTGATGTGTGATACTGAAAGATCTATGTCCAAGTTTATATGACACTGTAGAGGCCACACCTTGGACTGAAACAACTGCAGCTGGGCTGGCTCACCTTCCCTAATTTCCAGTTCTACAACTTGGCAGGCCACATGTGCATTGTGTCAGGAGGGCTGAGACACTTTCTGGGTCCATAGAGGAAGACACATGATACCTGGCACTGCCATCCATTCCCCTACTCAGCCCGTTTTAATGCAATGCAGCTCTACTTCCATCTGGAGTGAGGAATAGTCCAGTATTGACGAGCACAACCACTTCAAGCACACTGGAATCATATAGGATGTATAGATAATCATATAGGTACTTTTGAGAAATATATATCAGTTAAACTTAGATGGAGCCCAATATAATTCATATGAAATATTCTGCTGTCAGACCTGGTTCCATCTCTCAGTTGGTTTAACAGCTGCTGCCACCTGGTGGTTTGGTTGGGTCACAACATGCTTTTCCAGAGGCCTGTAGCCACCATGTGTGTCTCCTACAGTGTATTTTATGAATTTCTAACCTGCTTTGAATCAGACTTGTTGTACATCAGATTAAAGCACAGCTAGATCTTCTCATAGAATCCAAGATTTTTCACTTGTGATGTCTAGTTGCTGACAGCTGCCTGTTAACTTCCATCTGGTTTTCCATCTGCTGCTGTCCTGTGTTGCTGCTATAATACACACCGTTACTGTGCCAAAACCGCTTCAAATAAAACATGACATGACCAAGTAAAAGCTTACAGTGTCTTCTTTCATCACATCATCACAAGGAGCTTGTTTGAAACCCCATATTAAGTTGGTATGTAGGGTCAGAGCAGCTAAAAGTTTATGAAACGGCTCATCATTTCTGTTGCTGTTGACTGTTTTGTTATATGTTACATACTGGCTTGTTGCTGCCTTTTGTAGTGTGAAGTCATGTATCATGAGTGTGTCGTGAGTTACACACTGAGGATAACAATCTCTATCTATCTTTTATATATCCTGTAACCTTTAACAGGATGTGATCAGTATGAAGGCTTTAACATCATACAGTCTGATCGATTGATGGTTAATAGGTTTATTTTGTTCATCCTATAAAAACTGTGAAAAATCTGGCAGTGAGGGAAAGTTTCAGGTGTGATGACACTGAAAAAAGACCCACTGCAAGTTTCTGGCATGGTATTATTAAAAAGTGCTTTCACCCAGTATTTTGGGGGACTACCAAGGTCAGGAAGACACCATTATATTCTATGAAATAATTGGCTGGAATAAGAAAAACAGGCAGAGCAGATGATGTCACCCTGCCAAGCTCAGGATTATAAAAGATACCAAAGAATGTAAGGGATCAAACTGTGCTGCATGAACCCTGACCCTCTCACTGGTGCGTCCTTGAAGACTCCAGTTTGTTCTATATTAGTGTTTGAAAGTAACAGAGGTGAGTTGGAGGTCTGGACCTTGTTTCCAGCCCAGTCGTGGACTTCAGGATCCATCGCTTTGTCCTGTGGGCCCTCAGCTACACAACAGACTGTAGAACATGGATGAATGAAGACAAAGGACTCAGTGTCGGTTTTCATACTCTTTATCTCTTTATTGGTGCCACGGTATGTTCAGGGACCTGGAGCAGCCACCAGCAGCCACCACAGCAGGAGCAACAGAGCTTTTTGCAGGAATAAAAATATATTAAACAGAACTTCAAGAGATAAAAACAGAGCGTGTTGTTTTAGCTTCTTTTTTGTCTTTTTTCTTTTTTTGTTTTTTACATCAAAGTGAAGATTGTCACTCATCTTCTTTTTCAGAGTCTGCTCAGTTAAAAAACCTAATTTTGTCTCTTAGCTGACTATTAAAATGCCTCCAATAACTCAAGGTTGTTTTATTACACATACCAGGGAGCTATATCAGTAAAACCTGAATTAGTTAAAACAGGTTTCAAGAACGAGGTTTGATTGTAACACGGGAATTGTTGGTCTTTTTAGAGTTTTTGAGAGGGTTTGTTTTAAACTCCTTGTCGTCTCAGATGGGTGGGGTTTACAGCAACCGACTGTGGACACCGAGTTCATCAGTCAGCTGTGATGTCTGGAGGGGGAACTAGGACTGAAGTGGGTGAATAAAACAACCTGAGAAGCTTTCATTCAGTAGAGCAGTCACACCTAGCTGAGAGGGAAGGGACACAAACAAGGATTCATCTGTAGGATTCTTAGTAACAATCAAATTGCACATCACTAAAAAAAAAAAAAAACTAAACAAGACAAACTAAAAACAAAAACTACTTTTTTTCTATCTGGGTGAGTACGACAGATAATTGTCCGTACGGTAACATTCATACGTTTGATTTAGACTTGTTAAGAGGAAGTTATAAATAGATAGAGGAAACCATGCAGAGTGAGTGGGGGAAGGGGAGAGGACAGAATAAAAACATAAATAAGTGAAATAAAAGAAGAGTTTAAAATGTGAACAACAAATAAAAGGTGACAAACAATTCCAAAAAGTCTTCCACAACAGGACAGAGAGCGAGACACTGGGGTAAAAGTCAATTCTGGGGTTTTTTCAAGGTAACTTTTTCTATTTATTGTTTTTTTTTTTTTTATACCTTTCTAAATACTGTGTTCATTTCAACAAATATCATTAATCAGATAGTAGCAGCAGTTTTTTAGTTTTTGAATGTTTAATTTTTTTTGGGCTCTGTTTTCCTGCAGCAGGGGGGTGATGGGAACTGACCTTGGTACGGCTGAACAGCTCGGGGTCACGCTAGGGTCATTCGCACCAAACCAAAACCACGTTAACCTCTGACATCATCTGTGTCGCTGCTTTATTTCGGGTGAGAACGATGTTTCATCACCAGCGGTGACATGGAGGACAGGTGTGAGGAGCAGCGCCCCCCCGAGGAGCTGCCTCTGTATTGCTTTAAACGCAAATGTGAACACTGAACGCTTCTCTCTTTCTCTGAACACGCCGACTGTTGCCGAGGGAGCTGCCCGTCACCGTTGCCGTGATGTCACAGAACACAGTCCGAGTGCTTGACTGGAGGAGTTTAGCGGGCAGATGATGAGGGGGTTGAAGTGGTTTTGGTGAACGGCATCCGTCACTAGGAGGAGCTGACAGGCTGCAGAGGCGGGCAGGGGGAACAACTGCCTTCCTGTCGGGACAACAGGACACTGCAGGTGTTCAGACCTCCTCCTCCTCCTCCTCCTCCTCCTCCACCTGATGTTACGGCCCCCGTCGCGGGTGTTGCCCCCTCCTGGACGGTGATGGTGGCGGTGACGTCCTCGTTGTACAGGCGTTTGATCCCGTCGTAGAAGTCGTCCACCTCCATCTCCTCCACCTGGACACAGTCAGAACAACACTGTCAATGTGCTCTAACACTGCAATGACCAATGTGGTTATGCTACAATTCACATGTTTATTATTCAGCCTGTGACATGACAAGCTGAGGAGTAGAGAAACAGTCACATGTGTGAATCTGTACCCAGACACCAAAACTTTTCTGTCGATTATCTTATTTATTAATGCGGTTATAAAGTGGTTCAATTCCCTACATGGTGTTACCGGGGTGACGGTGTTACCTTGCGCTTAGCGGAGGCCTTGCAGCGCAGCGTGACCTTCTGCAGGCGGTTGCAGTGGTAGAGGTTTTTGGGTGGGGAGAGCAGAGTTGGGATGCTGCTGGCGGTGGAGGAGACGGAGCTCCAGGGCTGTGCGCTGCCACCCTCCCCCCCAGCAGGTGTCTGTGGCTGGGCAGCAGAGGGGTCAGCCAGGGAGTGGCTCCTGGAAGACTCTGTGGTGGAGGTGGGGGTCCCTGGAGAACAACAATTTACAGAAATACATTAATAGTAATATTGTGGTGTTTTATCTGGGTGTGACATGGCAGAGTTGTAGTCTTCAGTCTCCATCAACACTGACTCAAGTGAACAGAGTTTATTCGCAAACCAAACACCTGGACACAGAGGACTGTGGAGGGGAGCTCTCCCTGAAACGTACCCAGTGTGCAGGGGGGCGTGGGCTGCTGCAGAGTGGTCTGGCTCTGCAGGGGTTGGTAGATGTAGACAGTGTTGGGAGGCAGGGAAGCTCTCGGTGTGGACAGACTACGAGCCACAAACTCTCGACTCCTGATCAACTCAGAGCTGTCGATCTGAGAGGGAGAGGAGAAGAAGAGAGAGACAGACGAAAAGGACAAACAGGATGAAAAGAGAGGTTTTACAAGATTTACATATTTGAGTCTGCAACAGTAAAACACCAACACACACATATCTGTCTGGCAGCCTGAAGATGGTCTTTGATAGAACTGGGTAATCCCTGAATCAATTTCATTTCAATTCAAAGGGTCCCAATTAGATTAGATTTATGTTGATTCAGTCACTTACAATATCTATTTGCTTGGAGATGAATGAGATTCTCAGAGAACTAATGCTGTAAATTCAATTGTTCCTCTAACCTGGTGCATTATCAAAAACATGAATGTTTACATAATGAATGGAAGCATAGCAGTTATATTATGATTTCACACGAGCAACA
Source organism: Selene dorsalis (assembly GCA_900303245.1). NCBI lineage: Eukaryota > Metazoa > Chordata > Actinopteri > Carangiformes > Carangidae > Selene > Selene dorsalis. Next base: position 10,208 of record OMNW01034401.1, read on the forward strand.
GTTCAGATGTGTGTGATGTGATCTTCAGAAATAACAGACTTAACAGTAGTGTCAGACAAAGTCATAGTTTTCAAATCAGGATTCAGGATTCCGTCAAAAATATGTACATGAAACATGAAACAGCTTTAGTGGGAATTATTTGTACTGTATACTGTATGAAATAATGTATATGTGAGCACAGGGAGCTGGAGAGAGTAGGATATAATGTTGTCAGACCTGTTTTAGGCTGCAGAGAGTGGACACAGAGGAAACTGAGGGGCAGAGAGCCCAACAAGGGACTGACTGCTCAGTCACAGAACAGAAGCTCAGTGTAAGCTTTCTGCTGCATCTTGACCATGACTGCCATTTCCAACTGGCCATACACTGTGGCTTATGATGAAACAGAAGCAGTCTGGTACCTGTGCCCTCTTCAGCAGGTCGATGGTCAGAGCCAGCCAGTCGGGGCAGCAGGTCTCCAGCTCCAGGGTGATGAGGGCCAAGGCCAGCATGGATCCTCTGAGCTACAAGAGCAAAAGAAGGACAAAGCTGTTCACTGGCAAGTCAAAAGCTCAAGCAAGCGTGAATTCACTTATAAGAAATACATCTGAAATAAAACTTAAAGACAGATGCATGGAAAATTGAGCCTCAGAACATTTATACCTTACAATGCCACTGGAACATCATGGAGGAGCTGACAGTGTGTGTGTGTGTGTGTGTGTGTGTGTGTGTGTACCTGTATGAGTGTGTGGTCAGCCAGACAGTGGTAGAGCCGATGTGTGAGCAGGGCGAGGTGCTGGGAACGGTTCAGTCCCAACATGGAGTCCAAAGCCCCGGAACGACACGACAACACCATCACATGGAACTGAGGCAGAGAGAGGAGGAGGAGGAGGATGAAGCTGCTGGTAAATGATCAAACTCTGTAAACTCAGCTCATAGAAGAAGTCACAAAAGCTTTGTTACATCAATTATAATCAGCTTCAAATCTTGACCAAGTCACACACTATGAGACTGAACAACAGTTTGCTGTTTGTACAGGACCAGTTTTTGATTGATACATCATCAGTGATTGCCAAGCTCCCACAAACTGGGGTGAAATATGTTTTTCCCCTAAAATAAAAATCCATGCCTTAGAGGGTTAACTTGTTTTTTCCCACCAGGTGTCACTATTTGAGCCCTTTAGACTATCAGATAAATCAGTTACTCACTGTGTGATCTGTCTTTAGTGCTGACAGATGTGGGGAAATGTTCAGTAAGCTGACATTCTACTAAAATACAATAGAACAGGTTTTTATGTGTGTTACAGACATACAATGTGCAGAAAGTCCAGTGCTGTGGCGGTGTGCAGGTCCCAGTTCAGTTTGTCCAGGATGATCCTCTCCATCCTCAGAATCTCTGATGGAGAACAGCCACAGCTGCTGGAGACAACCAGCTCCTTCAGAGAGGGCACACACTGACATGCACGCACACACACACACACACACACACACACTGTTAGGATGCACCAGCACTACCGTTTCAGTACGCACTGACACTCATGACAGTATGTATAAATCTTGTGTACTAGTTTGTGCTCACCTCGTCCTCCTCACATGTCTTGGCAGCCAGGAAGAAGCAGGCGATGGCGATGCAGCGCAGGTACTTTGGACGAGCCTGGAAAAACAAAACAAAGCAAAAAAAAAACAACAAAAAAACAATCCAATTAATTGGTAAATCGGTAATATCTTGAGTCAGTTTTATATCAGTGTGCAGCATTCAACTGACAAGTCTGTTGGCTGATTAATATTTTTATGATTCTTACATCATCAGGTGAAAAGGAGTTATTATGGCTGTTAGCTGTCACCACTCTCCCTGTTTAAAGGGACAGTCTCGTGATTTTTTTTGTTACAATACAGTATCTGTTTAAATGTTTTCTTATGTTGCACTGGATTTGTACACATATTCTACATATTTAGCTACTCTGTGATTCACTCAGCTCACCTGTAGCTGCTTGTTTCAGTCAGCATTAAAAAAGGTTTCTGAGGAAGCACCAGTGCCACCTCAAGAACAAACTGAGTTGTAGTGAATAACACTTGCACAGTGCAAAGAGAGGCTCTGTTTACTAGCACATTTCCACAGGGCAGCTTTAAATCCTCTTTTGTTAAACTGTGTTTGCAGAAGTGAGAGCCTGAGGTCTGATGACACAGAGGCTGTAGCCTAACAATGTGTCTGACCAACACCAGGCACTGCTCATCACCTGGCTAATGCTGTTGCTACAGTAAAGCATGGTGGTGACAGCAACATGTTATGGGGGATAAATTCAGCACTAGAGACAAGGAAACGGCTTGTGTGGGACTCAGAGAAACATGTACAGTGTTTCCCCTACAGTGTATTTGGGAGGGGACCCCGCCCTCCTAAATTCACTACTCATCTACAGAATAAACTGAATGAGTGTGGTATGGGGGCAGAATCACGGTGCAGGGGTCTTGAATATTATATCAGAATAAAATCCCAGTGTAAGAAAAACACAAAATGTTGCATTTTAAATGGCATTTTATTCCATATTTAGGTGTTTTTATTAATAAAACATGTTATTATATCTTTTAAAGCCCCTACAAAGAACTTTTAAATTGATATGCATAAGTCTCTGGTTTCTGCTGATGTCTCTGTGTGACCTACAACAGCAAATGAGGCCATCTGTGGGAAGATAAGCTATTTCTAAATAGTGTAAGTCTTTACCTTCGGGAGACAGTGGTCGGATCAGGCCACCAGATGGAATGACAACAGCACTCAGACCGGAGACGGCAAGCACGAGCTAGATAAGCGTCTTCACAACAATACGCGCCAGAGCTCATGGGAAATGCAGTCTTCATTCTGGCAAAACACTACCACTTTTGTCCACAGGGGTCTCCAAAACCAACACAAAATGAAATGAAAGTTCTTTGTAGGGGCTTTAAAATCAGCACCTTTTTGATCTTTGAAGCACTATGAACTAGCAAAATGTACAAATAAAGTTTGATGGACTGACTAGTTGAAGACAAATGGAAGTGGGACAGGTCTCCAATTGTACTGGAATGGTTCGGATGAGTATAGTCTGATGACTGAAATCTACATCATAATAAACTGAACAACAGTGAAGGAGTGATAATGTACCATTGAGACTGTTCTTTCTAGAACTACATGAAGATTACTGAAGATAACTGACAGTAATTTTAACTGGTTCTTTCACCTCTGTTTCCACAAAGTCTACGCTGAACTTGTGACAGTCGTTTTGTTCCTCAGATAAAAACATCCTGTGTGTTGCGTGGGACAGTCCTGACAGGGGAGAATGATCAGAGCTGACACTAGCTCCTGTGTAAACACTGACAATCAGCTGAGAAGCAGCTGAGAGAGAGGTCATCAGAGCTGTAATGGAAGTACAAGTAACAACATTTGACCAGACCACCCACAAACCAACTAATGTTTGTTTACCCTACAGCAATTCTTACATCTGTCACTCAAGTATGTCTCTAAAAAACTGACCTCACTTAAACTAATCATTTGTGTGAATTATTAATTAAAATGTAGTCTTGCTCACCAGACCTTTCTCCAGAAGAAAGGTCTGGCTGGACCGACTCTAATTCTGAGATGAAAAATTCTGATTCTGAGAGGAAACCAATCACAATCATTGTGAGCAGTGCCATAGCAATGTTGTGCTTGCAAAATATTGCCAGGGGAAACAGGTTTTGGTGTAACACGCCCAGCGGCAGAAAAATGGTACAGTGGAAAAATGGGTAAAGGACGTTTGTTGAGTCTGCAATACAACTTTTACAAATAAAAGAAACAAACATGGGCTGGTTAGAGGTGTCGAACAGGTGAAGCCTGACTACTCCTTGGCTCTGGAGGAGATAACAGGTTCAACAGTCAAAACCACAGACGACGTAATACATCTGTATATGTCTGTGGCTCCTGCAGAACTTTACTAAAACAATATCAAAATACCAAAATAACTGCATTTTCATGCCATGTTTTGTTGTCTAGCGTTAGCCTTGCTAGCTCACTGAAGACAGTGGGCCAAGCTAGATAGATAAAACTTTTGCTGTAGCCGGTCGGCAGACAAACCAGAACGTCCTTCTTGGACAGCAAATGGTGTAAACGTGCTCTTTGAATATCTTTACAGTCATCCACCAAAAGAAGTGAGCACGCCTTCCTTATAGTCTGCAAATCTTCATCAAAAGTTGCCTTTTTCAACTCGGAGATCAAAATATATGTGGTTCCTGTTGTTGTTTCCTTTCTCTGAGGGGACTGTGAAAAGGGCAACAGGAAAGGGGGACTTCCACTGGGTGGCTCTTTCTGGCCAATGAGGGGCTAATCGCAGCAGCGAACTTCCTTCAGCTCAGACCAATTAAAATGCAACATTTTCTTTTACATAGTTCACACAGAGATGTCTCTAATAATGAGGCAGCGTAGATATAGATGAAATGCACATGGTACATATAGTTTATTTGGTGCACAACCAAACAGTGGATCGATTTTACTTGTGCTTTTTTCATTGGTCACTGATCTCCGGTGACACTCACTGGAACAGCTGTGCTACAAGTGCGGAATTACCTTGATTGGAGCGAGGAAGCGGTCCAAGATGCTAACAGCTAACACCAGGGTCTCTGGGTACAGCTGCAGCCTGCTGTGGAGCTCCGTCAGCCAGCGCACGGCCTCATCCCGCTGGGCCGGGGAGATGTCTGTATCCTACAGCAAACAACAAGTAAACAACAAGTCAGACTCATGGTCTTGTTAGGCCCTGGAGATATTTGCACTGGTCACTGAAACATTTGTTCTTGTCCATGTTTCCCCACAGGGACAATAAAACATGCTCAACCTGTTCAGTCTAATAAGAAATGAGACTCAATTTATAATCCTGTTTTCATTCTTACTACTCCCATTCTGCTAACTTTATTCTTTACCTTCAAAGAGTGTAAAGGGTGGTAACTGTGAATACATTAAAAATGTCAAAAATTAATATTAATCAATATTTCTGATCTCAACACATGAAACTGCTTTCTCGCAAATATCAAAATGATTTCTGCTATAATGAGAAAAATGTTCTGATGGCTCATCTGTGGCCAAATAATCATCTGTTATTTAAGAACACAAAATAAGAGACAAAATGCTTTCTCATGACTGAAAAAAAAAAAAGTTTTGGAATGTCAGGCCAGTTACCTGCTACTGTGCTTTTCTTGTTGCAAAGCTGTTGAGAACAAAATTCATAAACGACTTTCTGCTTTCCTCACTTATACAAAATAGACCTGTCACAATTATTACGAAATCTTTAATCGCAATTATTTGTATGGCAATTATTCGTCAAATAAAATTTCATGATTGTGACAGCCTGAAAGGAGAAGTTCCGTTTTTTGCAACCTGGACCTTTTTTCTAGCATAAAATACCTTCATTTACTCACCTGAACAACTTTGGTGTAACTTGGAGTCCTTCGGAAGATATTTAGATCTATTCGCAATCTACATATATCCATATAACGGGAGTTGCTGGGGCAACGATGCAGCGTCTAAATAAGACATTATCTGCTGTGAAACTCCTTCATTTCACCAATATGTTGTTATGAATCTCCAGCACTACTCCCCTGTGAGTTTGGAGCAGCTGGGAGTTGTGTTGTTGTTGTCACCATGTTATTTTGTTTTTTTAACAGGGTTTTTTACTAACCTAACTACTTCAATGACGTCACTGCTGTGCACCACTGCAGCACGGCTCATTCACTCCATGCTCTGCAACGGTCGGCTACACGGAACTTGCTACTGCTGATAACATGGTTCATTTTTTTGTATTTCCAAGTTGTCCAAACAAAATGACTAGTTGGACAAAGTTCAGCTTCCACAGGCAGAGCATGGAGTGAATGAGCCGTGCTGCGGTGGTGCATGGCAGTGATGTCATCGAAGTAGTTGACGTTAGTAAAAACCCATGTAAAAAAAAACCCTGGATGACAACAACAACACAACTCTGAGCCGCTCCGAGCTCACAGGGGAATAGTGCTGGTGATTCATAACAACATATTGGTGAAATGAAGGAGTTTCACAGCAGATAATGTCTTATTTAGACGCTGCATCGTTGCCCCAACAACTCCCGTTATATGGATATACGTAGATCGCGAGTGGATCTAAATATCTTCTGAAGGACTCCAAGTTACACCAAAGTTGTTCGGGTGAGTAAATGATCGTATTTTATGCTAGAAATAAGGTCCAGGTTGCAAAAAACGGAACTTCTCCTTAAATACAAAACCATCCAACATCAAACTCAGCACAACACAAACAACAGTGTATCCAGAGGGAGGTCAGAGGAA
>OMNW01034401.1:16511-28127 GCA_900303245.1 Selene dorsalis
ATCAAAAGTTGCCTTTTTCAACTCGGAGATCAAAATATATGTGGTTCCTGTTGTTGTTTCCTTTCTCTGAGGGGACTGTGAAAAGTGCAACAGGAAAGGGGGACTTCCACTGGGTGGCTCGTTCCGGCCAATGAGAGGCTAATCGCAGAAGCGAACTTCCTTCAGTTCAGACTACATATTCATCAACAACCTGTTCAACCTACAGAAATATGAACATGTAGGAGATATTTTACTATGATAACAGATATAGATGTACAGTTTAGGCCACAATGCTACATATAGCTCCTTTAAAGTGTAACTGTAGCAAATGTGTGTCACAAAGTGGCATGAACCAAAGTCTCAGCTCCACACACATCTTGCCCATTCTTGGTTATGGACACAGTCAGGTGCTGCCAAGATGACAGCAGAGCAGTTCACTCTGAGCTTCAAAACCATTCTGCAGAAACCTATGGGTGACATCACAGAAGCTTTGTCCGTCTTACTATATGTTTTTGAAGATAACACAACAGTCAGTGGCCCGTCAGAGGAAAAGAAAGGAAAACATACCTTAATTTTTTTTTTTCCACAAAGAATGGAATGGAAACATGCTTTTTGTTGACCTAATTTAATGACCATCATGGCTACACCCCACTTCAATATGAGCAGGTTGGCATACCTAAATCTCAGTCATTATGGATTATTACATTTTTATTATCACTGCCTGTTTTGGTCCTCCTTGTACAAAATTAGATATCATTTCTTCTGAGCTGAATCCTGTTGTTTTGCTGCTACAGTGGTAAATATGTCTCACTGATCAATACATTTTGCTTAGATTTGTTTTAAAATGTTTCAGTATGTGAGTTTCAACACTGTTATCATACCAGCATGTTAAGTGTGAAGTGAAATTCATATGTTCATCATCTGCCATCTGCGCTCACGTCAATCTGTCACACAAACACCGAGGAGACACAACAACAAACACACAGCCAATGATAGCAGCAGCCTTCACTCACTCTCACACACAGCTGCACACACACCTGCATACATGTAAATATGCACATGTTAAAATGTCAGAGATATGATTCATACACACATATGAAAGCACAGATGCACAGTTAAACATATTTCTTTACACACACACACACACACACACACACACACACACACACACACACTCTCCTGCAGCAAAGGCATTGCAGTGCAGATGTGTGTGTAAAAGGCACAGGATGCGACGCCACACGTGAGTGGTTGTCATGGCGTTTGGATGACAGATGTAGTACTCTGGTCTAGGCATAGTTCCAGACACACACACATGCAGCTAAAGCCACTCTTCATTTATCAATAATTGTTTTTTAATTCCATTTGGCAACCAGCAGCGCGAGCAGCACAACGACAATAATTAGTCCATCAGAGAGAAAGAAAAAAAGAGGAGGAAGAAATTGGGGACAAAGTTTTGGGGACCGTCTCAAAAGTAACACAGTGCCACCTGACCACTGATTGGATGAAAGGACTTGACAGGAATAAACTGTCACTTTTCAGAGATCAACACTTTTTTTTTGTGATCCAAAAACAGTTAGACAATCACAATAACTTTCTGTCCACTGTCTTGTTTGTCTGTTAAAAAAAAACAAAAACGCCAAAAGCTTGTTAGATTAGTGGGACAACAGTTTTAAACATGGGGAAACAGTTGCCTGCCTTGTGCTTCTAAAGCTTTACACACAATTTCATATTTAAAGCGTGCAGAGAGTTTTAGTTGTGTTATGAGATGTCAGACTATTAATTGGATTTGGGCAGTTATAACCAATCTAACCAAAGAAACACTCATCCTCCTGTCCTGATGACGAGCTCATCATGACCCTTCATTATGACATCTCATAATCAGAATAAAACTCGCTGAGCCTTTAATCCTCCACAGAGACGATTCCAGATTGTTTTCTGCTCTGGCCTCAGTTCATTACATTTGATTCATATCAACTCTATAGATTTAATTCTAATTAATTATATTAGTAAGAGTGTAGCTGCGGCTGGCTCTGACCTGTGACCTTTTGATTTTCAGTACAGCAGATTGCAGACAACACTCGGCGTGACCCTATTTAGAGTTTAATCACATACACACACACACACACACACACACACACACACACACACACAAACATAAACACAGCATTTCTCACAAGATTGTGATTTTGTGTTTGTGATGATATGGATGTCAAATATACATCACACACACACAAACACGGGTGTTTTAAATCTCAGCTGTTGATGAAGCAAACAGGTGGTAACTCTCCCAGATGAACCAGAGAGCTGCCAGCGTCACCAGACTGACTGCTGGAAACACACACAGACATAAATAACATATTCAATGCATTTCATTAAAAAGCATATTTAATCCAAAGAAATATTAACTACACATGGTGATCACCAGTCAGCTGTCAAGCTCAAATCTCAAAATATATACTCACACTCAATGAGTAATGTAAAACTACTTATACAGCAAAACACCTCACCTGTCTGGACAGATACAAAAGGAGAGAAAATGTGCCAGTGTGTGTGTGTATGTGTGTGTGTGTGTGTGTGTGTGTGTGTGAGAGAGAGAGAGAGAGAGAGAGAGAGGGATGGGGTCCTTTCATGCCACAGGGCCAGATGTTCATGGTGAACACCCCCCTCCTTCCCTCCATCCCTCATTTTGTCTCTCCCTGCTCCTCTTTTATTTACATCTTCCATCCATTCTTCTTCCTTATTTTAAAAGCTGTTCTTCAGAGGTGTAGGTTTTAGTCTGATACTGGCGGGTTCTCTTTCAGAAGATGGTCCCGTCAGTTGCTCTGTCAGGATCTTATTGACAAGGGAGAATCAAATGTGAAAGATTGACAGAAGCAGCAACATGGTCCTGAATCAGTTGTTGTTGAAGATGGGGGTACCCGTGTCCACCCACTAGTGCACACACACTACAGAAGCAACTTGAAAATGAACTGCACCTGCAGTCTAACTAAGGTGGGGGAGGGTGGGTTTGTTTGTGTGTGTACATTTCTGACCACTGGCCTCCAGCTGTCACCACAGTAAAATCATGTTAGATCAGTGGCGTGCAGTCAGGGCAAGCAAGGCAAGCAGCTTGACTAGTAAAAGAAAGAAAGAAGAAACAAATACCACCAAAGTGGAAGCGATATCTCTCCTTACATCTGATTTAAACTGTCATCTGTCTCATACCAGATCAAAATTGCTGCTTGTAAGTGCTGCCCCCTGTTGACTGCGCTGCACTACTGTCTTGGGAAGCTGGCTTTGCCCAGAGCTTGACCACCAGCCCACTCTACTCACGACTTTTGTCATTTACATGGGCGTGACCGTGTCTCGTTGACAAAGACTGGGAAAAGTCCAAAGGAGGGGAGGACAGCTTGTTTTGGAGGTTTGTGCATGCGCATTACGGACAGTCCTGGGATTGTTGATGGGTGACTGCCTATAGCTGGTTACCATAGCTACAGACAAGTGTGCTCGGTCAAGCTGCGGTCGACACAGCTTTCACTTAAGTTCAGATATTGCGCGCATTACTGTGGCGCAGCTAACGTCTTCTTCTGGGTCAGGGTTAGAGTTCGCTCTCATAAATCCTGGTCTGTCTCACTGATCTTACAGGTTCTGGTTTTAGCCTGGTCTATTAAGACTTCATTTATTCAGTTTACATATTTACAGTTTAACATTTAACATAATTCTTAAGCATTTTGATGCAGTTTTACACAGTTACCATTTTTATTAATGTTTTCAGTGCAGTAAAGATGTCCAGGCAGAGTGAGAGGCGTTGAGCTTAGGAGGACAGACAGGCAGCGCACATTTATGAAATTGTGTCTTTTAGTGCGGATGGTTTATTAAACAAATTAATCACACACTGAGTTAGTGATTTCTGGTTGTGGGGTGAGGGTCTTTGGCTCTGCTTGCCGATCTGTGAAAGTCACCGCACGCCACTGTGCTAGATACAAGGAATCAAACCTGACTGAGGTGCTTGTCAGTCTCCCCTCTCTTCTCTTTTCTTCATCTTACAACTCAATAATAACCCCCCCCTCTTAGAGACTGTGTTGTCCACAATAGCCACAGTGTGAAAAGAAAGAAAGAACTCCAGATGTAAAGACTCTCAATGATTTATCCTCTGGGGAGCAGGAAGATGAACAGAAAAAAAGAAACAGTTTGTTCGGTTTAAATATTTTTGTGAAGTGAAAACTGTCTAGTAAAGGAAAACTAAACTAAACTAAAGGAAACTCCCTTATTGTTTCCCCAAAAAATTAGGAATTATTCTGTGGTTCATCCAGTTTATGACTGAGGCTGCCAGAATAAAGCATTTCATGACCATGAAAGTCGTTTAAACTCCACTAATCAGTGCTTTTATGTCACCAATTAATCATGTAAGTGTGAGTAATGTGATGGGGGTAACTGTGACTAAACCAAAGAATTATTACCTCTGCTCTGTTGTAGTCCCAACTTTCTGTTTTATGGCATATTTACTGGTTCAGTTGGCAGCTGTTTGACCAAACAAATTCAGATTAACCCACCATAAACCTCAGCAAATGTTACGCAGAGAAACTGATAAAGACATGTGGACACTACTTACCGTAGGCCAGGGGTCCTCAAATACAAATCTTACTGTGTGGAGGTCTGGGGAAACGTCAAAAAGGACAATAAACAAAGCAGGATACAGAGAACACACAACCCCACTGTTTATAAAATCACACACATTGAAATTTATGGATTTGGTGAAATTCAAAACAGTGCAGATAATGTACAAAGCAAGAAATCATCTAATGCCAAAAAATATCCAGGGAATGTTTACAGAAAGAGAAGGAGGCGATAATCTAAGGGGATCTAGATTTCAAAAAACATGAAGTAAGAACAACTATGAAAAGTATGTGCATATCAAGCTGTGGAGTGACTTTGTTGAACAGTCTGGAGCAAGAGATAAAGCAAAGTACAAACATAAATATATTTAAAAAGAGGCATAAAAAATTATTTCTAAATAGGTATATGGAAGATGAGTGACAAAAATAAATTGCTAAACATGGGATATTATACGTTGATGTAGTATATATATGTTTATATATTTTTATGTATGTAGTATATGTATATTTAGTGCTGTGCGATATGGACTAAATTTTATATCCCGATATAGGTCATTTTTAGGGCTGTCAAACAATTTAAATTTCTACTCGTGATTAATCTCAGAATTTCCTGAGTTAATTGCGATTAATCGCATTTTCTTCTTTTTTGCTCAAAATAACTGCAGTATGCATGGAAAGCATAAGCAACATCCAGAATACCGGAATTTAAAGAAGACGACCAGTACGACTTATCTCAGGCTTTTCCTCAAACTTCCTTATATATGTGCCAGCTTGAAGCTCAACAATATCCAATAACTCATGGTCCACTTTCCCCGTTGCTGTCATGTCACACGGCAAGTAAATGACCAAATAGGACAGCTGTGCTCTCATCTATAGTGATACTGATGCGTGACCCCAGTTCTTTTACATTTGAAACAAACTTAGCTGTCATTTCATTGGCGATGTGCTGATTATTTCAGCACAAGCATGGTCTGATTTGTGCACTTTTCCCACATTTGCACCATTAAGTTTTCGTAGGGACATGACAACAGGGAGCTTTCTCTAGGCCAGGTTTTCTTTGGCCACCACATAGGCAGATCTGAAAAACATAATTGTTTCCTGCATTAAATTGGCATTTGTTTCAAGTATCTTGTTTGGGAGCACATCCTTCACCACAGCTCATTTGTGTGCAAAACTGTCTGGATGCTTATAAATCTATTTCCACAGGTTATTTGGTGATTCATTGCTGACCTCTTCATTCATCCATTCTTCAGACAGGTGTACTCCAGCTGCCTTTTTGGCAAGCAGCAGACTTTTTGTCTCCATGCATGTTGTACATCCTAACTTTAGATTTTTGGTGAAGAGCCACATATTCCTGTTTTTCCACTCACTCCATTGCTTCCTTGTCCAGCCGAAAGGTAATGTGTCACCAGGTTCACTGCTGCAGGTGGCTGCAGTGTCTGTGCCAGTGTTGTTGGTGAAAAACTGCCTTGGAACTGTCACTGTCAGTAGCAACCACTAGCGGCTCTGGCAAGCTAGCTGTCACTGGTGCTCTGTTGTCTACACTAGTAATTGTCTTTGTTTGGTGAATCCAAAATATCCGAGGCTTGGTTGTTTCCGTTTGGACATTCTGACTCTACTCCACAAACAAAGTGGAGAAGCAGCTTTCTCTGTCTATGTGCCCAAACTCTGGAATACCCCTCTACATTAAACAAGCCGCTGCTGTGAACATGAAATCACATCTTTAAACCAAAGCCTTCTTGATTCATAATAATTGAATTTATGGTTTACATTATTGAGATGAATCTTAAATGTAAAGCACTTTGAGTTACACGGCAATGTATGAAAAGCGCCATACAAATAAACACACATTGGCATGTTTTACTATATTTATTTCAGGAAAGCCCCCATATTTATTTCCAAAGCCCCATCATGAGTTAGGAAAGAACAAGGACGTTCACGTCGCCCGAATTGGCGACCCCACCCTGGAGCCAGGCCTCGGGTTGGGGCTCGTGGGCGAGTGCCTGGTGGCTGGGTTTCTGGCCTTCCCGTAGACCTACCACCCGCAGGAAGGTTCAGAAGGGGTAGCAGTCATGGGCGGGAGTTGCCCATGGTGAGAGGCAGTGAGCTGGTGTGGGTTTGCTCATAGCTCCCCAGCTCAGCCGCCATATGTTGGAGTTCTGCCTGCTCAACAAGAGGGTCACCTCCCTGCGCCTTCGGGTCGGGGATAGGTCTCTCACTGTTGTTTCGGCCTACGGGCCAAACAGCAGTGAAGAGTACCCGGCCTTCTTGGAGGCCCTGGGAGGGCTCCAGGTGGGGACTCCATCGTTCTGCTGGGGGACTTCAATGCTCATGTGGGCACCAGGACACCTTAGGCCGGAGGTCAATGATCAACTTTGTAGTCGTGTCATCTGATCTTTGGTCATGTCTTGGACACCAGGTGAAGAGAGGGGCTGAGCTGTCAACTGATCACCACCTGGTGGTGAGTTGGATCCGCTGGCAGAGGAGGAAGCTGGACAGACTGGGCAAACCCAAACATACTGTGAGGATCTGTTGGGAACGTCTGGCAGAACCCACTGTCAGGGAGGTCTTCAACTCCCACCTCGGGGAGAGCTTCGACCAGCTCCCAAGGGAGGCTGGGGACATTGAGTCTGAGTAGACCATGTTCTCCACTTCAGTTGTTGACACAGGAGCTGTGGCTGTAAAGTCTCTAGTGCCTGTCGTGGCAGCAATCCCCAAATCCGGTGGTGGACACCAGAAGTAATGGATGACGTCAAGCTGAAGATGGAGTCCTATTGAGCCTGGTTGGCTCATGGGACTCCTGAGACAGCTGACAGGTACCGGCAGGCCAAGCGTTGTGGAAGCATAACCTCAGGTCTGGGCCATGGAGGAGGACTACCTGTCAGCCTCGAAGACATTCTGGCAAACTGTCCAGCGCCTCAGGAGGGGGAAGCAGTGCCCTGCCAACACTGTTTACAGTGGAGGTGGGGAGCTGTTGACCTCAGCTGGGGATATTGTTGGGTGGTGAAAGCATTACTTCGAGGATCTTCTCAATCCCGCTGTCACGCCTTCCATAGAGGAAACTGAGGTTGGGGACCCAGAGGTTGATTCATTCATCACCCAAGCTGCAGTGACTGAGGTAGTTTGGAAGCTGCTTAGTGGCAAGGCACCGGGGATGGATGAGATCTGCCCTGAGTACCTCAACTCGCTGGATGTTGCAGGGCTGTCTTGGCTGAAACGCCTCCGTAGCATCGCGTGACAGTGCCTCTGGATTGGCAGACCAAGGTGGTGGTCCCTCTTCTCAAGAAGGGGGACTGGAGGGTGTGTTCCAACTATCGGGGGATCACACTCCTCAGCCTCCCCAGGAAAGGAGGAACAATGCGGTTTTCACCCTGGCCGTGGAACACTGGACCCGCTTTACACCCTCCACAGGGTGTTTGAGGGTTCATGGGAGTATACCCAACCAGTCCGCATGTGCTTTGTGGACTTGGAGAGGGCATTTGACCGTGTTCCTCATGGCATTCTGTGGTAGGTGCTTCAGGAGTATGGGGTTGGTGGCCCTTTGCTAAGGGCTGTACAGTCCCTCTACAACCGGAGCAGGAGCTTGGTTTGCATTGCCAGCAGTAAGTCAGACCTGTTCCCGGTGCATGTTGGACTCCGGCAGGGCTGCCCTTTGTCACCGGTTCTGTTCATTATTTTTATGGACAGAATTTGTAGGTGTAGTTGGGGGCCGGATGGGGTCCAGTTAGGGAGCCGTCGGATTTCATCTCTGCTTTTCGTGGATGACGTTGTTTTGTTGGCTCCTTTGAGCAAGGACCTTCAGCATGCACTGGGGCGGTTTGCAGCTGAGTTTGAAGCAGCTGGGATGAGAATCAGCACCTCCAAGTCCGAGGCCATGGTTCTCAACTGGGAAAGGTGGCTTGCCACCTCCAGGTCGGGGGAGTTCCTGCTTCAAGTGTAGGAGTTTAAGTATCTTGGGGTCTTGTTCACAAGTGAGGGAAGGATGGAGCGTGAGATTGACAGACCGATTGGTGCAGCGGCTGCAGTAATGCGGTCGCTGTATCAGTCTGTCGAAGTAAAGAAGAAGCTGACTTGAAAGGTGAAGCTCTCGATTTACCGGTCAATCTACATTCCTACCCTCACCTGTCATGACCGAAAGAAAAAGATCCTGAAGAAAAGCAGCCGAAATGAGTTTCCTCCACATGGTGGCGGGACGCTCCCTTAGAGATAGTATGAGGAGCTCTGTCACCGGGGAGGAGGAGAGTAGAGCCGCTGCTCCTCCACATTGAGAGGAGCCAGCTGAGGTGGCTTGGGCATCTGTATCAGACTGTACAGAAAATCAAAGTCTGTAACCTGTGACACAAAAATGGAAAATATTTCAGAGTCCCTCTAAATGTCCCTCTGAAGGACACAAGGTCACCTGAAAGTAGGCTTTCAGGTGACCTTGTGTCCTTTTCAGGGGAACTTGGATTCCCTTCACTCCCCCATAATTTGAACACTGATTATTGCTGACATACAACTCGCAATGCTAGGACATATATAATCTGTCTGTTTAGATCACAGACACATTGGCAAATATCCAATTCATATCCAATTTATTTCCACATATGAAGGAGGCCTGAATCCGATCTGGCAATATCTGAGTTCATGCGTTTTTTTCTTGTTTACACTTTCATGGTACAGATCTGGTATGTGACATTTGAGAGGAAGAAATCGGAATCGGGTCACTTGAACCATGCTGTCTAAAGACAGTCAGATTCCCCTGGTGGACAACTAACACCTCACGAGGTTCTCTGTACTGTTGTGTTGACCTTCCCCTTGTCCCCACTGTTACATGCCATTTATTTATTTCAGTAAAAAAAAGTCAAGAAGCTTCTTTATAATCTTTGCAAAAATTTTACCTTTTAGCTTGATCGCTTGAACTGGACTGGACTGGCCTACTTAGCATCAACAAACCACTGCTCTTTTGTGAGGAGGTTAAATAAAAGTAAATTCCACTGGAGGCAAAATTAGTCACTATAACTTTATCTATTTTGGACTACCAAGCTCTCCATCCCCTAAAAACTTGGTATTGTTTCGTAAGACAACTTTTTATAACCTAAAGTTATGTTTGTGACTTCAACATAAAAAATAGTAATGAATATCACATTGATATGGTTGTCATTAACCACTCCACTTTTCTACCATAACCTTTTCCTTCTTTCATCTTTTAATCATTAACCATCCATCTGGAGCAGTCAGTGCTCTTTAACACTGAGTCAATATGTGTGCTGTTGTGATATGTTGAGACTTTGGACTGAAAGAAGGAAATGTGATGAAATGTAAACCTGCAGGTTTAAGGATAATCCATTTCCCATACAGTCAGCTGGTGAGAAAATATGTGCTGCTATCCGATACCTCTCTCTCTCTCTATCTCTCTCTCATACACACACACACACACACACACTGGTGAGTTAAAGCAGCTGTTGTTGTGGACTGAGAGAGACATATAGATGGAATCAGAGTAAGACAGTGTTGCCATCTTCTTCCATCGTGGGAAAAGATTCTTTACAGAAAATTCTTTCCACAGTTTCTTGATTTATGTGAAGAACTGACTGATCACCAATCAAGTTTACACTCTTTAGAAAACACTGTCTTATTCATTCCTAAACTTCCATCCATTGGCTCTACTGCTTAGCCATGCAGGGTCACAGCTGACATAAGGCAATGGCCTGGACAGTCTGCCAGTCTATCAGGATCACATACAAAGACAAATAACACACACAGGCACAGGGAGAACATACAAACTCTGAGAATCAAACCGGGGACCTTCTTACTGGGAGGTGGTTGGCTCTGTTGCTCTCAGCAGCTCCGCCATTGAGAAGCTGACATCAGTCATGGGTGACTCTATCCTCCGGAACGTGAAGTTAGAGACTCCAGCGAGCATAGTTAGGTGCACCAGAGCGGGTGCCCAATGCTGGATATCTAGGTGGTGCTTAACAAACAAACATGGCCTATGTAGATAATTGGAAATCTTTCTGGGGAATGCCTAGTCTAATTAGGAGAGATGGCGTCCATCCTACTTTGGATGGTGCATCTCTCTTATCTAGGAATATAGCAAATTTTTTTAGTCCCCCCAACCCCTGACAACCACCCTGAGTTCAGCCCGGCAGGCAGAGCCGCAGTCTTACACGCCCCTCTGCAGGTTCCATTGTGCTGTCACCCACCCAACCATCCAACCATCCTTTTACCCTATAGAAACTGTGTCTGCCTCGAGGCTGTATAAGCCTAAACCCAAATCTGGAGGAGTCATTTATAACAACCTTGTTAAAATCAAAACCACTGCTTCAGCAAACCAACCCAATAAAGCCATTAAATGTGGTTTGCTAAACATTCGATCTCTCCAACCCAGGTCTCTGCTGGTGAATGATTTGATCACGAATCACCAAATTGACATATTGACCCTCACTGAAACTTGGTTGCAGCAAGATGAATGTTCGTTTAAGTGAATCTACCCCTCCTAGCTACACTACCACCTGCCTCCTAACACTGGTAGAGGAGGAGGAGTGGCTGCAGTCTATCAGTCAAACCTGCTCATTAACCCTCAACCTAATATTTCATATAATTCATTTGAAAGCCTCAGCTTCTCACACCCAGACTGGAAAGCAGAGAAACCACTCTTACTTGCTGTGATGTATCGTCCTCCTGCGCCTTATTCTGACTTCTTAGAAGAATTCCCTGACTTTCTATCGGATCTAGCAATGACTTCAGACAAAGTCATTATAGTGGGTGACTTTAACATTCATGTGGACGTTGATGATGACTGTCTTGCCTCTGCATTCAAGTTGCTCTTACATTCTATTGGCTTCTCTCAGAGGGTAAATAAACCAAATCACTCTTTGAATCATATCTGGTGCTTACTTATGGAATAGAAGCTGATTACATTACAGTAGATGTTTATCTGACACTGCTGTTTCTAGATTTAAAGAACTTATTCCAGCAGAGCTTGTTGCCACACCTTGTAGTAATATGATGGGCAGCTATGCTGACTTCACTCCTTCGCAGGTAACTATCTTGTAGATAG
>OMNW01034401.1:28147-38734 GCA_900303245.1 Selene dorsalis
CAGCACTCCTTGGAGCACTCGATGCTGTAGCTCCTCTTAAAAGGAAAGTCACCAACCAGAAGAGAATAGCTCCCTGGTACTATTCAAACCTGCGCATCTTGAAGCAGAAGACCAGACAGCTGGAAAGAAAAACACATTCCAGCCAACATGAGGAAGACCGTCGAGCCTGGAAAGACAGTCTATTAATAGATAAAAAAGAACTTTGTAACGCCAGAAGCACATACTATTCGTCTTTAATATAAAAGACTAAAAACAATCCCAGGTTCCTTTTCAACACTGTGGCCAGACTGACTAAGAACCAGTGCTGTTGAGCCATGCATTCCTCTGACTCTCAGCAGTAATGATTCCCCAACTTTCTTTACTGAAAAGATTCTAAGTATTAGAACAAGGATCGGCAGTAACAGACCACAGACTACAGTCTCTATAGAAGCACCTTCCAAACTTAATACTTACTTGGTCAGCTTCTCCCCCAACAACCTGTCAGACTTAACTTCTGCATTTACCACCTTTAAATCATCTACATGTCTGCTTGACTCAGTCCCAACAAGACTGCTCAAGGATGCCTTTCCTTCAGTTAACACTTCCATACTGAACCAGATCAATCTTTCCATAAATCTGGTACACACATAAAGATAATCTGGCTGATTTTGGCCCTTCCAACCAAGGACAGCAAACGTCCGATTATCTGATGGCTCTAGACATTATCCTTTCGGGTTATCCTGTGGTGTGAGGGTTGTTAAGAGTCCATTTCTCCCGGCGATCCGCTCAGAACACAGTCGGGGCCGACGATCATAAATGTTAAACCTGTTCGGTATTTACGATCAGAAGTCCTCTTGTGTGTGAGGGAAGCAGACAAGTCAGTGACTCTGCTGATTGATTGTGATGTGGAATTGAATGCAGCCAATAAAGAAGCGAGCTGACTGAAGAACACATGAGCATAACAAACCAGTATGGCCACCATCTCCATGGCTACCATCAACAAAGTGAAACTCAAAGTCCGATGGACTTGAGAAATGGAGGACCAACTTGAAGAGCAATGGCAAACAACAACAAGTGTTTATACAACGTGTCCTTCAAATCCTACCACAATAGGAATGACAAGGATAAGTGTTGGCAAGAAATACTACATCAGGTACTACATCAGATCACGTTTGATCATGTGAGAGTTCTGGCTTGGGGGACGAGACTCTAGTGTGTCGTAAGACAAATCTTTATGTGTGCAGTGTGCTGTATTGGGAATATCGGAGCACACCACACACAATACGATCAAAACTGTTCAATCAATGATTTTTGATCTTCATGTGTGGGGTCTCTCACAGATAAAAAAAAAAAAAAATCTGTTGAGTGTTCGTGTGTACCAGGCTTAAGTCACAGGTTATGTGCCACAGGCCTTTAAGGTGGCTGTCATTAATCCATTACTTAAACCAGTTGCTGTTAAACCGGCCTGCACTCCCTGCTCATGAACCAGTCTGCCATCCAGTACTCTCATTAAGCTGGCCTGCTCTCCCTGCCCTTCCTGTATGGCCCAGCCTGCCCACCTGAAGCTGCCTTCATCACCACTTCCTAACCATTTCCATGTTTTCCATATTCCATGTTGATTCCATGTTGTAAACTGTTTTCTTGTCTGTATACAACATCTATTGCACTTCTGCCCGTCCTGGGTGAGGGATCCCTCCTCTGTTGCTCACCCTGAGGTTTCTCCTGTTTTTTCTTGGGAGTTTTTCCTCAGTAAATGTGAGGGTCTAAGGACAGAGGATGTTGTCATGATGCTGTGTAAAGCCCTTTGAACAGTTTGTAAAAAAAAAAGGGCTATACAAATGAAATTGCCTTGTCTTGCCTTGCCTAACCACCACACCACTGTGCCACTGTGTCTGTAGCTACAGCAACCACCTGTGTTTTGAAACATCTGATGGGAGTGATGAGACTGAACTACGCTGACGCCCCTGGAACATTTGATCACTTACCAGCCTTGTCCAGAGGTTGGTGAGAGGCTGTGTCCCCCCTGACTAATTATAGTTATAGTTTGAAAGTAGTAACTTAACTTGTATTTAACTTTCAGTGTGTTGATTTGACTGTTTTATTGACTGAGCTGAGACTAAAACTGACAGTGTCAGTGTGTGGATACAGTCACCCAGATTTGAGGACAGAAAGACAGAGTTCAGGGGGAAGGTCACCACTTGAACAAACTCTCCACATCCTTAAATATTTATCTGGTTGTCAGAACTATGGACATTCTTCCTCTCCCTTTGTTTTAACATTTGGGTTTCCCCGTCAGGAAAAGTTTGTTCCTGTGAATGAGCGTATCAGATTGACCTGACCACCGGTGATGTTATATATATACTTTTTCTTTTTTCCCTCTCCAGTCTTAAGCAGGTACGTGAATCAAAGTCATCTTGACATCTGCCCATCCTGGGTGAGGGATCCCTCATCTGGTGCTCACCCTGAGGTTTCTACAATTCTTTCCCTGTCTAAAGACTTTTCTCTGGTGTTTTTCCTCAGTGGATGTGAGGGTCTAAGGGCAGAAGATGTTGTCATGATGCTGTGTAAAACCCTTTGAAATAAACCTCTTTGGAGTTAAACCTAGAATTCCTGCCCATTTCTATTTGTTAATGCTGTAATCTAACGTTCAAAAGACATTTCATGACTGAACTGAAACATTTTCATCCTCTTGATATTTATGATAATTCAAAATATTGTAACAAATCACACATTTCTTAACTCAGATAACGTAAATATTCCACAAAAACCTTACTGTGCAGCAGTGAGAGAGAGCCTGTATGTTTTCTCAGTTGTTTCCGTAGTGCATGTGTAGATTTATATTGCTAAAAAGCTATTTAGTTTTAACAGCCATTCATGTATTAGTCTTGGCAAGAGCTTCAGCCTTGTTGTCTTGACAAAACAAGAGGTTGTAAAATCGTTTTCTTTAACGAAGCAGTTAAGTAAAGGCAATAAATCTGATGAAGAACGTGCAGCTTGCAAACACAATTTACAAACAGCTACAGGCTCAAAATTAATGGCAGTAGGTTCGGCATCATACACATTGTGTGAGTTTTCTAGTTTGTGTCCATACATACATTTTCACAGAAGCACTTCTTCTTCTTCTTCTGACATTCTGTGACAGACTGCGTCTCGCACGTCACAGCTGTGTTGCATGATCTACAGATCCTGTGTCTCACTTATTCATTTTCATTTGCACCATGTGCAGCATGTCAGTGACATTTTGACAAAAAATGAACCAGAAATGAATTTATAATTAAAATCCGTGCATAGCCTGTTAATGGTCATTATCCAAGCCAAGTTCTGTGTAGACGAGTAGAGCTGGCACAAAAAGTAACATAGCATGCATGCACATCATGTAAGCTGCAGTCGTTCAGCAGCTGCTATGCACACAGTGAAATGCAGCGTGTTCCTAGGGTAAGAAGAACGCTCGATTGTTCTTTACCAATCCTGTATGCATGTTTCTGTGTTTGTGCAATGTGTGTGACTCTTAGTAGAAGCGTGAGTCTTGTTAATAGACACATGAAGACAAGAGAGACAATTAACTTCTAGAACTGGACACACACACACACACCACACACTGCTGAATGGTGGAGGGATTTGGTTCTAGCAAGAAAACGTAAATCAAAACTTTAGACTTTAGATTTTATTTTCATTGCACAAGTACAACCAAACTGGTTTTAAATCCAATTGGTGCAGAATAAAACTCTAAAATCACAACACATCACACACATACGCACCAACAACCATTTAGTAACCAATTCATAGCTCCATTTGCAGCATTCAGTAGCTTACATAATGCACACTGGTTTAAGCAGCATTCAGGGCAGCAATGGTTCTTGGGTAAAAACTGTTTCTTTGTCTGTTTGTCCTTTGATTTAAGAGCCCTGTATCTCCTGCCTGATGGCAGCAGCTCAAACATAGGGTGTCCAGGATGAGATGAGTCCCCCAGTATGTTCCTGGCTTTTTTGAAGCAGCGGGAACTGTACAGTTCAGAGGGCAGCTGATGATCCTCTGAGCAATGGTGATGACTCTCTGAAGTGCTTTCCTGTCTGCAGCCGTGCAGCTGGCAACCCAAGCACAGATACAGTACATCAGAATGCTCTCCACAGCGCAGTGATAGAAGGTTACCAGCTACTTCACAGAGAGTTGTTATTTCTTGAGGAGTCTGAGAAAATACTCTCTCCACCTCATCCCAATAGGCGGACCTGATTATGGTGGTATCGTCTGCAAACTTTATGATTGGATGGGAGGGGCTGAAGTCGTGTGTATACAAGGTGAAGAGCAAAAGGTTCAGCACACAACCCTGTGGGGAGCCAGTGCAGAGGCTGAGGCTGAGGCTGAGGGCTGTGGAAATGTGGATGCCGAACCTAACCCTCTGGGAGTGGTCCGACAGGAAGTCTAAAATCCATCAGCAGATGAGGTCTGGTGGTCCAAGGCCTGTTAGTTTGTGTACCAGCTTGTGCGGGAGTATGATGTTGAATGTGGAGGAAAAGTCCACAAACAGCATTCTGACATGTGACGTGTGACAGTTCAGCATGAGGGGAGGTGGCCAATGCGTCCTCTGTGGATCTATCCCTCCTGTGTGCAAACTGGTGCTTGTCTAGTGTTAATGGAAGACAGGACATGACGTGACTATGGGCTGATGTTGGGCTTTTTAGAGGAACTATGATGGAGGACTTGAGGCAGGGTGGAACAGTGGACTAAAATAAGGACTGGTTGAATATGTGAAGACCCCTGCAATCTGGTCTGCACAAAACAAGTCTGTAGAAACATGTATTATGACGTAAGGCGGGTGTCACACAGGGAAGTGTTTTCATCCACAAGTCAATATAGTTTTGTGATTACTCTTTTGGTTCTATTAACTTTACTAGTTTGAATGAAACTATAATTGATTGATTTTTCCCTCTTGGTTGTGGCACTCAGCTCAGGGCAGGACTGTCCATTGCAACACAATGCAAATATCAACCTAATGTTTCCATGGTAATTACTAGACATTTTCTGGGTTTTATGAAAATGTAATTACACGTATGTGACAAGAAAAACCAAATTATTTGCAAACCTGATAATCAATGGATTTTAATCACATATTACTGCATTAATAGTACTGATGGAAAACAAGACTGTAATAGGACAGAGGAGACAGAGACAGGCCTTGCACTGGAACAAGCTTGTACAGTAGTTTCCCCTACTCTGCTTTCTTGGAAAACTGAAACATGATGGGAAACTTTGAGAGGATGCAGGAGTCATGACAACTCCATCATTACAAATCATAACTTCAGAGAAACATTGTGAAGTTTAATTTCCTCACACTGCAACTTTCAGGTTAGAGCACAGATGCTTTGGAGCAGGATCAGCAGGTATGTTCTTGTATAAAGTGTTGTTTTCAATGTTTTCAAAGATCCAGACAGACACAAACTCTTTGCTACCAAACCAGCTGTTTATCTGTGTTGCCAACTTAGCAACTTTCTCTAGAGATTTGGTGACTTTTACCGCCCACTTCCTTTCCAAGCAGCCAGCTGATGAGCTAGCACGATGCTCAGAGCTACAACAGCAGAGGAGGTCGCATATCCAATATTGCTCTAAATCACCAACATGGCAGTAAAGACAAAATGCAAATCACATAAATCCTTTATACCTTAATGTAACAGTAAGAGTTATTGTATATTAGATGCACACTGACTGCTTCCTCTTGGTCATAATAAGCAGCTTTTCAGGACATGATGTCATCTTCACCACCGCTGCAGTCAGTGCAGTCATGTTCATGGTCCATGGGCCTCCTCCTCTCCATGACATACGGATAAGTGATTATAACCATTAGACACTGAAAAAAGATTATAATAACTTTAATATTAGAGCTGAATTATCCACAGAGGCGTCCTCATTTTCAAAACAAATGGACCAGGTGATTATAACCATTAAAAATACAGAATAAAGTAGTTTTGCATGTTGTCGTGTTTCACTGACATTCAGAGGAGTGGGACCTCAGGGAGGGGCTGGGAGCTGAGACTGCTTTTAACCTTTCTATGGCTTTTTTTAACTCACGATCCAGATCCAGACATCTGACTAAAATCCTTCTTGTGGTTAAAATATAAAACAGACAGAAAACAGATGAAAAAAAAACCCAACAAAAATCGGCTTTACACTAAACTTATTACTTTATACTTATTTATACTTACACTTTGTTTTTTAATCTGTGAAGTTGTCTCTTTGTCCTTTGTCTGTGTCAGAGAATAATAAAGTTCTTCTAAATGTGCCTTTGCAAATCATACAGTGTGTTTACTGAGCTACAAGTGACCAAGTAGAAAAAGAAAGACAAATATATTTAATAAAAAATTCTTCACCAGCAGGTCTGTGAAAGCAACATCACACCAAGGAGGTCTTATATTGTGACCCGGACCTGCTGCTGTTAGCAGGCATGCAGCTTAAATCCAGGCTGCTGCAGGTGAGAGCCATTTAAAGATGCCGAAGCGTTGATGTTTGTGCAGCGGCTGCAGCTGTCATCCTGCATCAGGCCGGGTGCTGCAGCAGAGCGCCGGCAGCTGCTGATTGGCAGCTCTAATGACATGCAACAGTATTCAAACCAGAACGGAAGAAAGGAAGAGCCTGCTATTTGGACAGATGCCAACAGTTCTCTCCCCTCTTTTCTTCTCCTTCTCCCCCACCTCTCCCGCATGTCTACTTTTTCATGTCTTTTACTTCTTCACTGTTCTTCCTTCACTCCACTCATCTTGTTCCCTCTCTTTTCCTGTTTAACCCCCCTTTCTTCCCTCCTATTTCCCCCAGATGTTTGCACTCACCCTCCCTCTGTTATTTTCTCTTCTTCTCTCGACTGTCTTCTCCCATCTCTTTGTATCCATTTCTATTCCTTTCACTTCCACATTTTTCAGGCAAACAATGGAAAAGACATTGTGCTCATTTTTTGTTGTTTCCATTTTTCAATTTATTCATTTATTTCCCACATTTTCTTTATGTTCCAGTTGTATATTATTCTGCAGTGATTCCTTTCCTTTGACTTTTTCTATTCCATTCTTTATTCATTCCTTTATTTCTCCTTTCCTTTCTGTCTGGCTTGTCCTTCTTTCCTTTTCCCTCTTTTTTTCCATTTCCCCATCCTTCTCTCTCCACTCTGCCTTTGTGTGTGTGTGTTGCTGACAGCTGCAGATCATTAGTGTAGCAGGTAGATGCACACACACACCAACCACTGTATGCACGCAAACACACTTTATGGCCAGACATGCTCCTGCACCTGGTCTATTGCATCCTCTCTGTTTCTCTCTGCATGTTTGTGTGTGTGTGTGTGTGTGTGTGTGTGTGTGTGTGTGTGTGTGTGTGTGTATGTGTGTGTGCATAGCTGAGCATGACAGAGATAAATAAATATTTTTTTTAAAGATTTCAAATGTGCTTATTTTTGTCCAGGAAAACAGACGCACAAACACACACACACACATACATTCAGATACACACCACAACCTCTGTGTAGTTCAGAGACCCAAAACAGGGCAAGATTAATGTTGTTACTTTCCACCAGAGACTATTTCACCATGAACATGAAATTCACACACACACACACACACTTACACACACACTATATCTGCTGATGTCTACATTTCCATTGTGGACTTTATGCTAAATATGCATATCTTAATTGCATTATCTGAAATAATTAGCTGGTCTATTTTTCTTTCCCCCTTGTCCGTCCATGAGCTGTGCAAACAGCACCACGCTGCAGGGGGGCGGGGCACCGCCTGCCACCGTCGCTTCCACCAAATGAATCCAGTCCCTGTTAGCTAATTATTATCAGCTCTGCTAGTTTAATTACACAAACAGAGGGCCAGGGGTGGCTAGTAGTGAGGGACCCTTCCTTCCCCTCTGTCCGCACCAGTATATTTAAAGTGAAACAAGAAACAGAGGACAAAAGGAAGGATGAAGGTGATGGAAGAAAGTTGTGAATGAATCATGGAACCCTTAAAGTGGTTTTCAGATTGATGTGCATATAATTGATTATAAAAGCGGGGAATATGAACGAGGTAACAGACTTAGATCTATGGTGACTGTGAGAGATTCAAGGATAAAACCTACATTTTGAGTTAAGACATATTTTAAGAATTTTTATTCGATATAAAATAAATACATAAAATGTGTCCGTCTTCAGCTAATACATTTCATTGTTTGGTTTTCCAGCTATCTTTAAATGCACCAGCATCTGCATGTTGAAATGCAAATAAAGAAATGAAAATGTATGGTTTTAATATGAAATGTTCTCTCTCTTTTTTTTAAAACCTTTTAAAAAATGATCCCACATTCCAGGAAAGGAACAGATGAAAATACGCCTTCCTTATTACATTGTGTCCTTTGGATTATCTAGCTGCCTCTGAGGCACCAGGAAATGTCCCAAATACATCACACTCAATGACACCAATTAATCACATACACAGCTAATGAATATTCTTTATTTGCCTTAAGTACCAAATACGTTATCTCCTCTCTGAAGCTGAAAAGGTCAGTGGGATCTTTTAACATACTGCATGAATTTACCTGCTGAGGCCTTCAGGGACATTCTGGAGAAATCTGATTGTCTGAAAATAAATGGCCGAACTGAATTTGTTTTTTTACCACTTATTGGTTGATGTGTTAATAATATTCACTGCTGTAAATGTCCCACTGAGAAAATCCTTTCCTGACACAGGCACTCGCATGATCAAAGAAATGTTATGTTGGCACAGGTTAACTTTGCTTCTAAAACAGGCGTGGGCAACTATTCCAGAAAGGGCCGGTGTGGCTGCAGGTTTTTGTTCCAACCAAGCAGCAGCACACCAGACCTGACTCATTTAATCAACTGATCTCAGTCTTCAGACAGTTGATTGGTCAAACTGTGTGTTCTTGGTTGGTTGGAACAAAAACCTGCAGCCACACCGGCCCTTTGTGTGGGGGCCATCTTTGAATAATTGCCCACGCCTGTTCTAAAATGTTCTAAACCCAAATGTTTGTATCTGTCACCGAAAGGAGTGGCAGTGGTGACTGAACTGTTACCTTTTAAAGCAGGTAAAAGTTGATGTTTAAGCACTGAACTACAAGTAGTGCTCCTAATCCTGCAGTAGTAGCAGTAACAAGCCGCACTTCCACTCCTGTAGGAACTCTACAGGAACCGTCCTCTCACTTGGTCCTCTTGGCCACCGTGTCTCCAGTGCAGAGCAGGAGCCACCAGACTCATGTCGACGTTCTGTCTATGCCAATGTGTGCAACCAGCGATGGAAAAGCAGGACACAGATTTTCTGGCACTACTTCTTGTTTTAGTCCTCATACTGCTTTTACAGTTGGTGGTATTGTGTTCGCTTTTGTAACAAAATCATATTAGAAAAGTTCAATATGTCAAGTACAAATCTTCTAACTTGTACCAGAAGTAAGAAAGTAGATGGTATGGTTGTCCTGACTTCAGCAGTTGATACGCTGACTTATCACTTCACGCATTTTATTTTAAATGCGTGTAAATGACCCTGCTGTGTGGTTCTGTGGCTTTAACGCAGCTTAGGTAACAACATCAAGCTTGACGTTTGTGGAACATAACACCCATATGAGGCTACTATGTAAGTTAATATACAAAGATAAAACATCATTTGTCTGTGGATGGATAGAGCTGATCAGTGAATGTGTAAAGCGGATCACCCTGTGTTTAAATATACTGAA
This sequence comes from Selene dorsalis, assembly GCA_900303245.1. Taxonomy (NCBI): domain Eukaryota; kingdom Metazoa; phylum Chordata; class Actinopteri; order Carangiformes; family Carangidae; genus Selene; species Selene dorsalis. The sequence continues at coordinate 37,832 of OMNW01034401.1, forward strand.
GCCCAAATTGCTCCTAATTGTTTACATGTGAATAGGAGAGAAGGTCCTCAGGTGTCAGAGATTTCTGACACTGTCCCAGGCCATCTTTGAACTTCTCTTCGTGCAATGTTGGACCATCATTGTGGAACCTCAACCAGATATCTCTAAGTTGATCATGTTCTGCATGGGACAGTCCAGACTCTGATGAGAGGTGATAGTCGACCTGCAGCACATGAAGCTCATGTTATTGCTCAGAGTTAGACCCGTGCAGTGCAAATGTGATCACAGTAATGTTTCTTTAGGTGCCATTATTTGAACGGACATTCCATCAGAACCAAGAGCTGATGATGTGCCGAAAGATTATTGGTTGCTGAACAACAATGAACCATCCCCCAAACCTAGAGGCCCAGGAACAATGTTCCTGTTTAAGAGATGCAGACCAGTGCTCCTGCATCCGATCACAAGTTAATGGCTGTTTTACATGGTCACCGGTGCCCTCATTTAAGGTGTTTTGGCCTCATCGGGCCACTTACTGCTCAGGCTCTATCCCGAGCAGTCCACCTTAACAACACTCTGCCTGGCACTCAAACAAGCTTTGTTTACTGACAGGATTTGGCAGTCAGCCATTTTGTTTTTGCACATTTACATAAACACCAAATGGTGCCTGTTTCCTGTGTATGTGTGTGTGTGTGTGCGTGTGTGCAGGGCCCCGGCTAATTCCCTCCCTTGCTGCTGCAGAAGAAAATCGGAGCCAGTTTGAGATTCATTAAAGCGCGGCGGCTGCCTGGACACCGTTTTCCTGCAAAAGCCGATGAACTTGACACAAATGCTCACAAGCTGCAAGTTCATCTCTCCGTGCCTTAATTTAGTTGATTACTAAATTATGCAATGACCCAGCCAAAGACATTGGGGAAGTGGAGGGGG
>OMNW01034405.1:0-20382 GCA_900303245.1 Selene dorsalis
GCCTGGTAAACAGGAAGGAAACAAAACAGATCTACTGCTTCACCTTGGTGTCTCGTGAAGTTGATCATTTCATTGATAAAAGCGACATGCTCCAGACAGATCCCAGTTCACTGTTCACGAATAAGTCCATCTGCTCTTTGCAAACAGCCGAAGGATTCAGAGCCCTGATTGGTCAGACCTACAGTGAGGTCACTTACAAACCTGAGGACGGTGTTGATGTCTTGGACATGAGGGACATACCAGATGACAAAGTAGAGCAAATTCTGAGGGAGAAGTTCAACGTAAAGTTGCCAAACAAATTAAAGCCTTTGAACAACAAAGCATGGTATACACTCTGAAAAACAACATGCAGTTGTTTTGAAGTTGTCCTGACAGATGTCGCAATCCTGGTTCATTTCAAGACTGAGCAGGGCTGACATAAAAGTAAAAGTATGTTAATAGATGTTATTCATTGACCCTTGTGAAACGAAGTAAAAATGTATGTTAAAACCAGCTACACCCATCTGGTGATAAAGGTCTGTGTGATGCAGTAGTGTTTGACTGACAGATGGCGCCACAGGATATTTCACAGCGGCTTCAGATTGGGTAACAGCTAGAGTTCACTGAAGGAGCAGACATATATTTCTCAGTAAAGGCGCTGCCATCCAAGGAAAAACTGTTTTCACCCACTTGCTTATACCAGTGTAACCCAGGAACCTTAAATTTTTATTTTGCCAACTTAGGTTAATGCCAACCTGGTTCATGTCCAATCTCCTCCTAATTCCTAGCTGAATACAGAAGGTACTACAGCACCAGCGATGAGGTTGAAGACATAATTTAGGAGCTGTAATCTACTGATTATCTCATCAGAGCTGGGTAGATCAATTTCAAGATGCTTAAACAGTGGTTCCCCTAGTATGGACTGGCAATAATAATTCTTCTGACTAGATGGATGATCAACAACATACAGTATCTCTGATGAGAAAGAAAAAAGAAAGAATCGAAATCCACAAAACATACAGCCAAAGCAGTGTGTTGCTCAACAACTCAAATTTTAAGCATGTGAAACTTCCCTGCTTTCTCTCCATCCTAACCTTGAGGGCTTAAAGAAGCCTCCCTGGGGAAGTTTCCGAGACACATTCAAGAAAAAGAAAACACACTTGGAGGTCAAAAAGCAAGATGGAGAGAGTAACCAATCCCCTATAGAACATGTTTGTGTGATGTATTTTACTATTTTGAATTTTATCTCTGTGTATTTCCATTTACCTTCTGTGTAAATAATGAAATGAAATGTGGAAATCAGCTTGAGGCCAGTGCTGCTTGTTCCCATGCATCAGGGATGTCAAACCTGCAACCCGTGGGCCAAAACCGGCTCACCAGAGGCTCCAATCCAGCCCGTTAGGATAAATTTGCCAATTGTGAAAATTATGTAGTAGAGAGAAGAGGCATAATATTGTTGATATTGCAGACATCTGTCTCAAGCAATTTCAAGTTGAGCATATTATGTTTTGTAAAACGATAGTTCTTTTAATGTAAACATCTTAATAATGCACTTCTTTGCTCTAAAACAAAGGGAAAGGGTTAGAGTTTTCATTATTTAAAGCTTATAATGCTATTATTTTACTGGTCTGGCCCGCTTGTGATCAAATTCGACTGCGGCCCTTGAACCAAAATGAGTTTGACACCCCTGCCATTTTGTTTTGTGCAAGTAACTACAGTAACTACATTTGTGAGTAATATGGTAAGTGTTAATAAACCAGAATGATCCTGTCATTATTCAAGTACTTCGAGTTTATCAATACGGGATGCTAATGAATGAAGAAAGACTGAGAATTTTGTTAATACATGACACACATTAATAGTCCTACACAGATTCCTCTCAGTGTGCATCAGTACCTCCTCAACAGCAAAGATACCACACTGCAGACACACACTGAGCAGAGGATGGCACACAGATCATGTAAACATGCATTCACACACAACTTTTTTACCATTTTGAGTGCACCATATAGTGCGTTGCATGTTGTCATACTTGTCTCTGAAATGCACTTAAAACAGCAAGTGTGAGAACAAAGTATGTAAACTGAGACACAACATTAGACACAAGTTCTACTAGACTAGGTGCCACAAGTATTACCTGACTGAGTTTACAAGCAAACACTGACAAATTGAAGCCATTATGTCATTATGTAATTATGACAAGCAGATCCTGTGAAATGTGCCTGTTCCTTACATACCATGTCCTGAAGTGGCTGTGGAGCAACACCACTGAATAAATGCCCCGAGTAAATCATCAACTAACTCAAAGTAGCAGTAGCCCAGACTTTGGTCAGGTCTCTATAGGAAGAAAGAGCTAGTTGCAGCTTCAGTTGTTAGTTTTGGCTCTGTAGACATACTCCATACTCATATGACTACACACCTGGATTGTTTGCAGGATCAGCCTGGGCGAAAAGGTAAGGTTGAACACTCTTATGTGTATTTCTTGATATTCCCTGGTGCAAAGCTTTTTTGGTCTTTAACTGTAGAATTTCTGACAAGTATAACAATTTTATGTTACTTATCACACGCATGAAAGTGTACCAAAAATCTTTGTCAATGTTCACTGTGATGAAGACAAAGTTGCTATGAAATCATGACATACACTGCATATTACAGGCAAGATGAATTTGGAGGAGTACTTCAAAAGGATTGGTTTCCATGGCTCATATGAGAAGATGGACCTTACAACACTGAAGCTGATTCACAAATTACATGTCATGTCAATTCCATTTGAAAACCTCAGTATTCATTGTGGTGAGAGGATCATCATGGACCTGGAGGTCATTTTCAATAAATTAGTGAGAAGTGGGCGTGGGGGTTGGTGCTTTGAGAACAACTTCCTGTTTGGGTGGGTGCTGAGAGAAATGGGCTACAACACTACAACACTGGGCTCCAGAGTCTTTAACAGTATCCTGAATGACTTTGGACCTCTTGAATCTCATCTAATCAACCAGGTTGTCATTGATGGAAAGGCTTACATAACTGATGTAAGCTTTGGGGTGTCTTCTCAAGTGTGGGAGCCCCTGGAGCTCGTCTCTGGAAAGGACCAACCTCAGGCAGCGGGGGTCTTTCGGCTCATAGACAGGGGGGACATCTGGGTGCTGGAGAAGACTGGTAGAAAGCCAGAGGTCATTAATCCAGAGTTTGCCAATTCAAGCCTGGTAAACAGGGACCAAACAATAACGATTTATGGCTTCACCTTGGTGCCTCGTGAGGTGACTCATTTCTTTGAGCCAAACGACACACTTCAGACAGATCCCAGTTCACTGTTCACCAACAAGTCCATCTGCTCTTTGCAAATGCCCACAGGATTCAGAGCCCTGATTGGCTGGACCTACAGTGAGGTCACTTACAAACCTGAGGAAGGTGTTGATGTCTTGGACATTAGGGACATACCAGATGACAAAGTAGAGCAAATTCTGAGGGAGAAGTTCAATGTAAAGTTGGCAAACAAATTAAAGCCTTTGAACAACAAAGCATGGTATACACTCTGAAAAACAACATGCAGTTGTTTTTAAGTTGTCCTGACAGATATCCTGTTTTTGAATTATCCTGGTACATGTCACAGCTTGTGTGAATAGACCAAGTAGAGCAACTTGTTTAAGTTGTTTTTTTTCACATTAAACATTAAATGCTTTGAATTTTATGTTAAGTGTTTAAGATTATACCATTGTATAATGATTGAAATGAGTTTAAAGTTTTGATGCTTTGGTAAAACCTAATCTGGCAATGTGACATGTTTAAGAAGTAGTTATCCAACCTACTCTCCTATTACCATAAAATATTTTTAAAAATGTCATGTCACGAATATATCATATGTGGCTTTACATAAATAAATGAACTGATCAAGGCTGTGTCCGTGTGAATATCGGCTATCTATCTTATATTTGTACATGTTTTGTTATTTGTTATACATTGTATGTCTCCTTGTAGTGTTATCTGCCATCACCAAGGGCTGAGGGGTTTTCCGGTCATAGAAATCATAACTTTTTAGCCTCTTTGGACCAGAACCTCAGAAACAGCGCCACCCTTTACTCTCTGGGCTAGTCAGTAGGCCAGAGGGCGGGAGGCGGGAGCTAGGCTGTTTCTACCTCCCATTATTTGGTTTACATCCAATCATATTAGAGCTTGTCACACAGCCAATGCTGATTGGTTTTTACAGCCTGTCACTCAGCGGAAAGGAAGCAGTAGCACAGCCAACAGCAGGCTGCTGGGAGCAGACATGAATTCCCTGGAACAGGCCGAAGGTAACCAACATAGAGAACAACTTAAATTATCTCATTTTAAACTATCCAACGATCTGTTTTAGCCTCGTAGCTGTAACTACGTAGGGAATTTAAATCAAATGTCTTTAAACGCGACAGCAAAGTGGGTACAGAGTGGGAGTAGGTGGCTAGTCTGATATCGACACTTAGCATGTTTGCTAGCTTTACTGACACTGGACCTCTGTAGTCCTTCGTCTGTGTGTGTGTTTGTTTGTTTGTTTGTTTGTTTTTTTAATAGCGAAGACATATTAGCAGACTTACGTTAATAACTGCGCTGTGATATTAACTAGTTTCTGTTGTTCTGAAGTAGCTTTATAGATAGCTAAGGGTTGCCAGTGGTCATAATGAAATAATACAGAAGTCTGAAAGTGCAACGTGAGCAACGTTTTTGACATTTAACAGTTACATTCGGGGGTTGCAAAACAACCACTTATACACAAGCTGACACATTAATTTATCCATGTAGATACTAAGCATAAATGACAGATGAAATTGCTCTGTTGCTCTGTTACCAGGTCTAATTACAGTTTACATTATTGTATCTGTTTGTCTTTCAGACCTGAAGGCGTTTGAGAGAAGACTGACAGAGTATGTGTCCTGCTTGCAGCCTGCAACAGGCAGGTGGAGAAGTAAGTACCTGTTAGTGGTCATTGTCATAACCATGGCAGAAAAAATGTGGTGGGTCATCTGGTGCATTTACTTGCCAAAATATGTCATGTCATGCAATATGTATTTTTGTTAACCTCAATCATACATTTGAAGACAGTTGAACAAAAATATTTTCGAGAAGTCAAAAGTTCCTACTAACAGTGAATGCTGCAGTTGGTGTCAGTATAGTTTCAGTTTAAAGATTTGTAACCTGTCACCAATGTTGAGTACAAAATGTGCTGATTTGGTGAAACACGTGTCATAATGCTGCAGTTAGTCATTTTCCCCTGTCTTGTTTCAGTGATTCTGATAGTGGTGTCTGTTTGTACGGCTACTGGGGCTTGGAACTGGTTAATTGACCCAGACACACAGAAGGTATGTATTAGTACGTTTACATTGCACTTATGATTACTTGTGTGCCAGACAGTTTTATCAAAAACAACTTACAAGTGATGGGCATCACTAGGGCTTCAGTGCAACAGGAGACCTTATTACAATCACCAGGTACCACATCTATTCTATCAGTGAAAAGAGATCAGGTAAAGAAGGGCACGGATGATGCACAGTAAGTGCAGGTATGGAGGAGTTGTGAAGAGAGGGGTTGCTCTTCGATTGGATGAATCTTCATGAAGTATTTTAAGACAGAGAGGGACATCTCTGCTCTGACAGCATTCAGAAGCTTGTCCACTACTGTGGGAACCACAGACAACATGGACAGCAATTACCTTGTGTGCAGTGATGGGAATATCAGATCACATCTCTTGGAGGAATGCAGTTGCATTCATAACCCTGTATGATTACATTCAAGCAGATGTATACAGACCCAAAGGGAATAGGTTTCTTGAATTTGATTTAGGTGGCTATAGGTAGTCAGTATAGGTTGAGTGACGTGCTCTTTTACAAGAGACCAGCTATCATGTTGGCAACATGATATACACTGTGGTCTTATTACTTAGACTTAGACAGACTTTTATTGTCATTCATTGTCATTGTCCTTCTGTGTGTTGACTAGCTGAGAACAGTGAACATGACAGTTGTGAATGTGAAAAAATCTATTTGACCCTATTAGAAATAGGAATACTCAAGATTTACTGACTGAACAGTTATTTTCTTTATATTCACATTATATTACACTTTGCTTCTGTTGAATGATTAATTTCATGTGAAACCCAGTGATGCGCTTAAATGTTCTAATGCACTTAAATTTGATTTCTGTGGCTCAGTACATTAAGAAAGTTTTGTACCATGCAGTGATTAAGTTTACTTGATTTCTCCTGTGCAGGTCTCGTTCTTTTCATCGCTGTGGAATCATCCATTCTTCACCATCAGCTGCATCACTCTGATAGCTCTCTTCTTTGCTGGGATACACAAACGAGTGGTGGCACCATCAATGTATCCTTTGTCTGTTTCAGTGCATACGAAGCACCATGTTCTGTTAGATTTCCACATCACAAATCAACCTAGGTCACTGAAGAAGATGTGCAGTGCAATTTTGGACATTTTCACCTTTTTATTGGCTGATTAATTAATATCTGTTCTTGTTTTTGGCTCACTGGTTAACATCTTTGACTTTCACCACCTCAGAATTGCTGCTCGCTGTCGGACAGTTTTAGCAGAATACAACATGTCCTGTGATGATGTGAGTAATGTTGTGACAATATACCCAGCTCCTATTTATATTAAGTTGTTAAAACGTCTCTTATTTGACTTTTTCACAGACGGGGAAACTTATACTCAAACCACGACCAAATACCCAATAACCACCAGCTTTGTGAGGACAGTGTACCTGGTCTTTGCTGATGACCACTGACAGTGACTTGCATCCTGTGGGTGGTCAGGGTTGTCATTGTGATGAAAATGCGTTGAGAGGGCAGAAGAAATGAACTGATTGGGCCTTTTAACAGTGTTGCTGTGTTGATGTCACCAATGAAGCTGCTGATCTGCTCACATAGTTGTTGATATGTTTTACTCCATCAGTGTGAGTTCAGATGTTTATTTCTTTTTCTGATGTAAGCATGTATTTTATCTAAATGTTTCTATTTTTAATGTTATTTACCTAATAAATACCACACGAGTGACCATGTCTCTTTTGTTTTTAATCCATATCACATGTAAGGGAAGTGCATACGCATTTGCATTTGCATTTCCGCTTTCCCGGTTTTACGACAAGATTTCTGCCTTACGGTAGCAACAACCCTTTTACGGCAAGGTCTCGTCTTCCACATGGCCTCCACCAACCAGGCTGGAGCCGGAGTGTGTGTTTGAGGTTTTGTAGCTAGGCTCAAGTGAACAGGAGGAAAAAGAAAGCAAAACACGCTGCATGTACCGGTTGCACTTTAGCTAAAACAGAAATGGGTAAAAGTAGAACCACTAAATTTAAACGTCCGCAGTTCAACGCGGTGGGGCTGCCGGTGAACGCTGTGAAGGAAGACGTCGCTGAGGAAGACGACTACGACGATGATAGTTGTCCAGCTGCGGAGTTACTGGAGAAAGTAGGAACACTGTCTTGTCCTGTTTCCACATCGACATGACTTTTTTTTCTTTTTTAATTCTTGTTATAGGCTCACGTTGTAGGTAGTCATGGAAACACCCCAGTGGAACATGTCAGATACTTCATTGCAGACCTCTTGTCTGTTGAAGATTGACTTCTGAATGTCTGCCTTGACTCTAATTGAGGCATCCGTTTTACTGTTACAATTTAATTACGTTACAACATGGAAACTAAACGAACGTGCTTACACACGTAAGGTCAGTGTTTATGTGTCATTATTACTCGGGCTAGATAAATATACACACGAGGGAGACTCAAACAGGCTAGTTTGCGTACACCGGAGAAAAACATACACTAGTGATTTGCTCCCCCATGTAACTAATAAATTCTGTGCGTGTCACATGCATTTTAATCTGTGGTAATGTTCATTCCTTCTGCCAAGATCACCCAGACCTGACAGGTGTGTCATATCAAGATGCTGATTAAAAGCACGGTTATTGCACAGGTGCGTTTCTGGCCGATCACAGGTAAAGGCCACTCTTATTCGCCACACCCCGTTTGTGCGTTTTTGCACAGTAAGGTTTAAACTGGGGATCATCTGTGAAGTATCAGATGCCACCAAAGTTTGGCATTGGCATCATTAGTTAAGATGAGAAAGTGCAGGTGAAGAAACTGATGAGGGTCAATGTAGAGGAGCTTTCCAGAGAGTTTCTGGCAGTTTGTGCCTAAGTTCTTTCACAGTGCAAACCAAATGTTGCATCAGCTCAGCTGCTCAGCTGCCTGCTCTCAGACCATCCTGCAGACGATTAGGCCATGGTTGGTGTGGTTACATATGGTCTGTGGTTGAGATGCTGTTCGGATGCACTGCCAAATCCTCACAACACTTGAGTCAGCCTATGGTAGTGAAATGCACATTCATCTCAGGTAGTTGTTCAGCAAGAGATTCACAGCATCCTGCATGAAATGCTGTGTGATCAGCATTTTGATAGGCTGCACCTGTCAAGTGGATGACTGGTTTTGGCAAAGGAAAAGAGGTCATCATCCATTTATTGGCTACACTGCCTATCCAGCCATTCCCAGTGGACATAGCGTGAGGGCAGGGTGCAACCTGGAAAAGGTTGCCAGTTCATCACAGGGCTGACATGTAACAAACAGTCTATATCTACAGACACGTAGACAAACAAGGCACACACACTCACAATCACACCTTCCAGCAATTGTCAAGTTGCCAGTTAACCTAATGTGCATATTTTTTAACTGTGGGAGGAAGCTGGAGGACCCAGAGAGAACCTGTACAGGGAGAACATGCTGACTCCCCCCAGAATCAAACCCAGGTGCTAGTGCTAACCACTGAACCACCCCAAGAGCTCACTAACGTGTTTAAACAAGCCCTCTGTGTAAAAACAACAACAAAATCTTAAATATTTCAACCCATGAAAATTGAAGTAAGAACAATGTGTTTAGAGTTGTATCTCTTTCCACAGTTGGAGAATCCGAGTGCAGATGTGAGGGAGTTTGCATGTGCCAGCATTTCTCGCGTGGTGCAGCAGAGCCAGACAATCCCAGGTTTTCTTCAGAGGGGTGCTGTGAGGCGCCTCGGGCCCATGGTGCTGGACAGCAGCATGGCTGTCAGGGAGACCGCCACAGGAGCACTCAGGTGAGGCAGTAATGCAGGGGGTATGGTGTGGAGTGGACTGCACTGCAATGAAAACACATGTGGTCATTTTTATGAGGTCCATCCCTGGTTACCAAAAGAAAGACATGGCACATATGGAGCACATTAGTGCTCTATATGTGAATACTGAAAAATAAAAACGCAGAAAAAAACTGAAGCTAATTAAAAATCAAGCTAATGGACACAATATTTTAACTAATTAAGTTTTTGCTTTTCAGTTTTTTTTTTAATCTTCAATCAAGATTAATTTATTGTGGTATGTTGCACATGATGGTATTTGTCATGGTGCTTCTACAGGGGGCGCCATGCTACAATAAAAGGAGAGGATGTAAGAAGACTGAAGGCTTAGTTTTTTACTGTCCAATGATGCATTTTCCAGTTTTCCTGTGTTTTTTTTTTTTTTTTATAAAGTTTAACTCACGTAGAAAACAGATCACACTTGCACAGGTGTCACCTGTTGGCATTTCCTTAAATCCCCCCTAATACCAATGAACAAACATTTCACCAGTGCTGACGACCCTCTAAGCAGCAGCAACACAACAGTCATCATGTTCAGCACCATAATCCTGTTCGCACTCAGCAAAGCACTTGTTTTGGTACCAGAGTACATCCTTAACCCCCATCCAGATGTTTGTCCTCCAGTAAGCTGTAAGTTTGGGGTCTGTGTTTGGGATATCAAAATGAAAGCTCACGGTGTATCTCCAGGCTCCCGTCCCCCTCACACACACAAACACAAACAGCATCTCTGCCAGTGAATCCTCCCTCGACGGACTGATGAGTTCGCGTCTGCAACTGTTTCTCCCTGACAGGAATCTGAGTGCATGTGGAGGTCAGGAGGTGTGCGAGGACATGGTGAAGCATGACGTCATGACTCCTCTGACAGCAGTGCTTAGAGAGGTGAGACTCTGCCACTGCTTTTAGCTCACTCCATCACTTCAGTTCCTTCTCATCAGCAACTGTTGAAGCCAGCATCAAGATCCTCAGCAATTAGGTTTGATCCCAGAACAGAGGTAGTAGTGATTTGTTAAAAAAAAAAAGAAGTCTGCCCCCAGACTTAAACACTTTGAGTCCTGGGAAGCTTGCTCTTGCCCTGTTCTCTGATAGAAATATACCATCAGTTTATACAAAATTAATGCATATCAGAGATGGCATTACTAAAACCAAACCATCATTCCTGTTTCACTTGTGGTTGTCATCTGCTACACAATGTTGTTTTCTGTCTAGTGCTGTGCTGGTTTTGAGAGTGCCGTCACGCAGATGACTGACCAGAAGAACGCAGTGGAGGATGTTGCCAATGAGGCTGTGAACTTACTCTGGAATCTCTGGTAAGCTAAGATGCCGTGCAAGCTGAATTTTTTAAGCTTTTATTTATCACGAGTAGTTTAGTAGTACGGATAGTACGATTTAGTACGGATAGTTTACTGAGAATGCAACTCACACCCTTGCCACTCCTCTGCTGTTTGCTAGTTAGCTCCTCATGAGGCAGTAGGTGGTAGTACTTATCTTTATATACTTTGTTATATACTTAGACTATTACTAGTCCAAAAAAGTCATCAGCCCACTTCTTGTATTTGGATTTCTGCAACTGTTAGTGACATCAAACTATAATAATTGTCCCAGAGCTGTCCCATATTCATAGTTTTGTCTTATATCTGTCTCCTATTATCTTGTCCTGCCAGTGAAAGCAGCAGCCAGGCACTGTCTGTCTTCAACAAAACAGGTCTCCTGGATCTGGTTGTCCAGTGTCTGGAAAGACACCCACACAACGTGGAGCTGGCCATATCTGCTGGTAGGACTGGTTGCAATGGGTCTTATTTAAGTACTGGTATATTTTAAAGGTCTGTATTGATCCTAGCCAACCAGTTTAAGACCGTCCTCAGTTTACTATCAGGACAGGACACACATTACCGCTTGCAACATGTGAACGGGTCATTAGCGTCACAAATGCCCGTAATTAGCTGTTTAACTGTAACAGAAACCACAGCCCTGGAACCTAACCCGTTTAGCTTCTCAAGTTTGGGAAACAGTTGTGAAGAAAATGTTTCCTCTCTGTTCTCCCAGCCCACTGTTTGCAAACTGTGACTGAGGATAACCCAGAGCTGCTGTGTAGCATGAACACTGCTGTGCTCCGTGCCCTGGAGAACATGTTGCTGACATCTCAGCCAAGCATGGCACACACTCTCCTCAGGACACTGGCTGCAGGTACAATTTGTCACTTGTCGTGTCTCTTCTTTTGTTCCAAATAGTTTAACTAAAACTTGCCACAAAAAACAAGTTGAAGGGGACATTAAAAATGTCATCTGTGGGCTGAAGTTGTTGTTAGGTTTAAGGAACATGCTCAGCAATTGTTAATGGCATGACTATGATCCCCTCCTAAGTCCTCCATGTGCCTGCTGTGTCACTCAGGGACACTGTGGAATCTGAAGGGCAGTTTGCCTGCTGCTCGTCAGGCCCAGACCCTCAGCGCTGTGGCGGCCACCTTGTCACAGTGCCTGGCTCTGGACGCAGGGACACTCATACCTGAGCTCAAACAGGCAGAAGAGGTTCGTCACAAAAGCACACCGCCTGTGACAGATGTAGAAGAGCAAGCTGCAGGTGGGCTTGCTGTAGCGGAGATGGACGAGGAGGAGGAAGGACCTAGACAGAAGAAAAATGGAAAGGCGGTAAAGGTCGATAACGACGTCTCCGACCTTCTGCCTGTAAGTCGTGTCTCTCATGTACAGTTGCACCTTGTGTTGCTTGGTTGTGTAAAAATTCAAATATCTGAGATACATCTCAAATATAAGATCAAAACACAAAAGCACATATAAAACATACACACTCAGATTTTGGTCTTGGAAAAAATTCAAATTTGGGCCTTTTTCTGATATCTAACGATGGGAACCATTCATACACAACCTCTTGTGTAACTGTCTCATTTTAAGTGTGAATCTTAATTATGACAAATTTGCCACTGTAAAGCTGAAATGGAACCATGAGAGAGGCTGAGTCACACTGAAACTTAAAGTTACTGATATCTTCTTCTCACATCACTTGTCTGAGAATTTCTTGTTTAGGGTCATCCTCAGGATTTCTCTCATTTCTCAGAACCAGCAGGCCCTTAAAAAACACAAATTATGGCATGAGCACATACATCTTTTCAATTACATCATTAACAAAAATGCAGGGGGGCTCTAAGAATAGACATGAATGATTTAAAAAGAGAATCCCAGTAAATATGCTGTAAATATTAGGATGTGAATTGTCTGTGTTCACTGGGGAGGAAGCGACACAGTTTTGTATTTTGGAGGCTCATGCTAATGCCAGGTGAAAAGGTGGCGCATGAGTCATCCTAGACTGCGAGGCAGACTGACAGGACAGACAAACTGTCGGATTCGCGGGAGCAGATTAGGGACACTCAGCAAGGTTCAACTGGGGACCAGCTTCTGGCTTAGACCACGCTGACTGTGCCCAGATCTGACCTCGGTGCGACAGAGCTGTCCCTCTCAGCTCAGTCACAGCGGGGGCCCCCAAGATTGCGGGTGACATTCATGATGACGTTCCAACATACCCTCCAATAGCTTTATATAGCATAGCAAATAGCAAAAGCTTTTTTTTTGAGTTTATATAAACACACCAAGACGCTGTTTAAAGCACTGAAGTGAAAAGATGAGCCCCACTTAAACCTCACTTTCCTCTCAAATGTGACACTCTTGCAGCAGGTTTTCACAAGCATCATGGTTCAAAAGTGTGGCTGGACATGTTTTAATACAACTGTTGGACTAAATCTCTTCACCGTGGCGGGCAGCTGAACTCAGACTGGGTGATAACTGTGCTAACAGTCATCGTTTTGGTAGGATGTTGACTCACATGGCTGCTTGTTTTTGTCCAGAGGGGCAAGGAGGAGCTGAGGGAGGCAACGGCCTTGCTGACAGCCCAGCAAACGTCCTTGGAGATCATCGTCAACATGTGCTGCTCTGACGGTGAGTGTTGTGGGCATGGACAGCAGTGCTGACCCTAGGCACTTCTCATCAACATTATTCCCTTTGACATGGCTACCCAGTATGTGTTTGTCTATCAGAAAAGCTATTAAAACAAGAAATACATGAAATGAGTTCATCTGAATGGCCTTAGAGAATCTCCTGTTGTTCTTGATCCATTGTATGTGCATGTGCCTGTTAAGATCCATCTGATGACGAGTGGGAGGAGTCGTCAAGCAGCGACGAAAGCGACATGGGACCAGACAGCCTCTGTGACGGAGTGTCCAACCTTATGTCTCCACTGTGTTTATCAGCGGAGGTTCACGAGGCCTTAATCAACCACAGCATCCCTGAAAAGGCAAATACCTGTCTGCTTCATCACAGTGTCGGAACTGTCATTTTAGTGTTTTTAACAAAAATATCCTAAAACATACAGTGAATCCTGCACAACTGCATTACTTACATGTGGTAGTAATCTACATCTTTTTTTTCTCTTGATTCAAGGTCCTCAAAAAGACTGAGTTCCCCAAAACGGAAGCCATGGATGTGTGCCATCAGAATCCCTCCTGGAGAGGCTTGATAAAAAAGTAATCTTCTCACTTTACATTTTCTCTTGATCTTCACTGTGTGATCTACAGGCAGATGAGAGTTCCAAGGAAAAACCAACATAACCTCTTAGTAAGCTGTTGGACCACCACGTGGGGCCAGATCAGCTTCAGTGTTCTTGGCCTTGATGGTCCAAGCGTCTGAACTCTGTTGGAGGGATGAACACTGTTCCACCAGATGTTTCCTGTGGTATTTTGATGATGATGGGGGAAGGTGCCATTTTACATGTTGGCCCAAAATCTCTCATAGGTTTCAGCTGCTTTGAGCTCTGATGACTACGTAGCTCAAAGCATATGATTCAAATCAAAGCATGTAATGACACTGGTTCCCAATGGATGGGGGAATTGTCGTCTGGTTAATTCCCTTTTTTTTCTTAAATTTCTCACTGTCTAATTCAGCAGTTTTTTGCTGTCATCTCAGCTACAACCTCGAGCACATTTTGCTGATACACTTGAAGTATCTACTACTGCTTTTATAACAACAGTCATCTTTCCTCAGGATGCAGCGTGTACAGTCCCGGGCTCTGACGTGTCTCCACAGCATACTCTCTGCCATGGATGCAGAGTCTCTGGGAGGACCAGCAGCCCTGCAGGGAGCAGCACAGCACCTGTCCACCCTGGTCTTCGGTGCAGCAGGTCTCATTTATGTCATTTTGTAACACAGCACAGTAGCCAACTGTAGTTCACATTTAACACTTCATTGTTTAGTTTAATTTTTTGCTGACAAACGCATTGATGGAAGCAGCCGAAAGACTTTGATTTTAGTTTTGGAATCAGAATATGGGTGAAAAGTGAAAACTATAACTGAATCACAGTAGACAGATGAAAACTGTAGAATCCCCAGAAGAATCAGTTGGAGAACTATAGAGTTGCCACATTGAAGCTAATGAATCTAATACATCTGCAAAGTAAGCACAATGTTCCCTCTTGTTTTCAGAGATACCCAAAGACAAGGAGTTCCTCGAGGCTGTCATCAGTGCCATGCGGTCTCTCTTACAGATGATTGCCTCTAAAAATATCCCCCAGGTACAGACTTTACCACAGCTACATATTTTCCCTCACTGATTTTGGATAATTGGGCAAGTTTAAGAGGTTGTTCCTGTGGGCTTAGTTTTGCACTTCCACAAAGTTGGGGGTTGTTTAAAAAATTAAATCAGAATCTATGCATCTGAGGCCAAGATATCTTTATTTTTAGTCCTTAATATGGATTACTCTGAAATAGCTGGCTCCTATATAATGCCTCTTATCAACAACTGATATTAGACTCCTCCTGACTGGTAACTGTCCACACCAGAGTTAAATATTAAAGCCCAAACTGAGATAATCTTGATGACATCATCAGGATTACTTTAACCTCTAGCACAACAGAAGATTGTTTTCAGTCTCACTAGCACTCATTATGACTTTTTCGGTAAAATCAGTTGAGTCCCCCTTTCGCTTTCTTTGACTGAATAAATACAAAGGCAACACGGAGACTACGATTTGTATTCATGTAGAAATAATCCTCAAAATGGCTCAATATCTGTCGTCTCTCTCAGTGTATGACCCCCCAGCAGCTGATGAGCCTGAGTGAAGCGGCCACCCGCTGTGATATTGTCAGTGTGAGGGTCAATGCTGTCGCCATTCTGGGCATCACTGGCAGCACATTAGCCAAAGAGAAAGGCACTGCTGAAACCCTTCAGGTATGATTTTTTTTTTCTCCTGCCATTTTTCTTGTCTTGCTCCTCTAAGAAACTCTGCTCCTACAGATGATTGGAAATGCCTTACTTCAAGTTGCCACAAGAGATGCTGACCTGGTTGTAAATGGAGAAGCACTCGATGCCTTGTTTGATGTCTTTGCGGATGGAGACGAGGCAGAGACAGCTGCTAGAAACATCCAGTTATTACCTGCACTGAAGGCACTTCAACCCGTCTTTAAGGCCAAGGTACCTTGGTTTCATATTGAACACTGTTCTTGGTGATTCATCAACATTTTCCAATTCCACATTGCCATTTTCCAAATGGATTATTAACCTACATCTCCCACCACTGCACATTTGTTTCGCCTCTTTGCTCCTTTAATAACACCATTTTTTCTTTTCTCCTCCAGATTCGTAAAGAGGGAAGAGGCAAGTACAGCCCTCAGCAGCTTTGTGTGCTAGACAACATCAAAGTGAACCTGAGAAGATTCATTGGTTATCTGGAGAAGGTGGTGAAAAAATAAGGACTTGAGTACTTTACTTTATGACCAGTTGAACGTGTATGGTATGGTCGGAAATTGTATGCTAGCAGGAGCATAGCATGAAACGGAATATGGTTGGGAAACCATCAAGTATTTATTATGTAGGTAGCAAACCATTTGTTAATGTTTATATTCTCTAAATGATTTACGATTAGTGATGTGAACATTTACTTGTAAAAAAAAGAAGACAAGTGGAAACTAATAATTATTAGTTCTAGTGTGCTGCAGTAAAGAGTGCTTTTCCCTACATTTAACACAAAAGGTTATTCAGACTTCATTGTGAATATTTACATATCCCCAGTAACATTTGAATAGAGCAGGTCTGGTGAACTGATGGGTGGTTTCAACATGGCTACCCTTGTTTTAGCTATGTATTTCAATGGGCGAAAATATTTAACGTTTTGCTTTTCCAGAACAAGTGGTAGCAGATAGTGCTGTTGAAAACTTTACCTTTCTTATATGACTGATTTTTAGTATTGGCTTCTGTATGAGAGGGACATTTTGCTTTATGGAATCATTAGTACTTTGTCCTTTCAGTAACTTACTAAGATAAAAGGTTTGGTATGCTCACTGCCAAGGTTATAATAAAACTACAGTAAATTAAGACAGGCATTTTAGCCTTTAGAAGTGAACACCTATTCTCTACCTCTGCCTCTCAGTATGTATCTCATGTATGAGCATTTATTGCACACTGCAGCTACTCTGATGCCTGAAGCGGTAAAACTTTTCTGTCTGCAAGTCACACCAGCCAGCCTTCTGCTGTGAGTGTTCCTCTCAGTAATTTTGCCGAAATACAACTTTGAAAAAATCTCTGAAGCCATCACCATAATGGTCAGTGGGGATCCAGAATTTCCTGGCACAACAGGTTTGAAATAATGTAACCATTTTGCAACTGATTCGTGGATAATCAACTCATCAGCTTCCCAGGTTTTGGTTTTCAATAACTTTTAAGGGGAATATCGATAAACATTAGTATGATTGATTAAAAAAGATTAAAGATTCAAAGATATATTTTAGGGAGAATGTCGTCAGGTTATGGATGAATGCCTTTTTTGAAATAAATCCTGATTTCTTAAAGGTGTTTGTTTTCTTTTACATCATAGGAGCACATTCTGGTCTAGTATGTTCCAGAATGTTTATGGCTCTCAATTAAAAGGTAGTGGGACTACAATTAAAAATATTTTTTGATACTAAACATTGCTTTTGCTACATATAAAGAATGCCTTGTGTTGATTTTAAGTGTAAAGTGAGTGTAAATGCTGAGATTAACACCATTCACACGAGGGTGTAATACAGTGAAAATAAAGATCAAGTGAGGATATTACCTGTTCAAAAATATTGCTGAACTGATAAACTCATCGATGAATAACAAGTTAATATGGGAAATTGCAACTGCATCAGCGGCACCCTTTTCTTTTTTCTCTCCCCTCTTTACGTTTTATTATGTTAATGATTTGCCAAATTGATAGTGGAAAATCTATTTTACAACAACACTCGCACCACCCGCGATTAAGCATTTTATCATTGTGGGATGTATGTAAACTCTGACCCGCATGATAAAAATAATTATATTCTCTGAGGTTTTAAGACTTGCTACGAGCCGAAAAAATAATCGGGTTTGCGTTGTTGCAGTTTACATGTCGTCCATTATACTTTGACGAAAGGATGATAAATCTGACGTTATGTAACAAAAAACAGTTGTCTGTTGCGTAAGGCCTGTTAGTCTCCGCCCCTTTTCACTCGCCTTAGCGCATGCGCAGTTACGACGTACACTCCGCCATTGACGGACCCACGATCAGGAGGAAAGGGTCAGAGAGGCACTTCGACAGGCAGCTGCTGCACGTTTCTTCAGCCTTCAACCTCAACTTTGGCTTGAGCGACGGTTTTTTAACGCTTGACTCACATTCTTCCTAGTTCTTGTGGATGATTTTAGTTGACAACTGTTTCTATCGTCACTACTAAGGAACGTGTTTTTGCCAGATTCTGGGAGTAACGGGCAGTCGAGAACCTCAGCTAGCAGAAGCTATAACGAAGCTATAGCAGGCTAGCTAACGTTAGCTAGCGACCTGGCTAGCTGCACACGAGCTGAGCATTGCTCGGTGGTGGGGTGGTGGGGGGGGCGGTGTGCCTACAGTGTCGTTTGATGGATCCGAGAATTGCCTGGTTTCAACCAGAACAACGTGGACCCGCTAACAACCTGTGGATGCAGATTTGGGAGACGACACAGGGGCTCGGCTACTTGCATGTAAATAACAGCTACACCACTGGATCTCAGAGCACGTCGAGTCTGAAAGCGACCGTCAACGGAGCACCGGGAGCCGTCCTCACCAGCAGAAACGGAGCACTTGACTCAAACACCGGCAGCGGTGAAGGCAGGACTCAGGGGATGTCGACCTCAATGGGGGAAGGAGGATTAACTGAACAGCGGGACTTTATACCACTGGAAACCAACAGCAACCACAACAACCGAGCCGCTGGCAGGGGCGGTGTCGGTGGAGGGGGGCAGCAGCAGGGCAGTGGGGTCGCTGTGCTTTGGAGGGGGTTGACGGACGGACACCCCAACAAAAGAAAAAGAGACAACAAAGCTAGCACTTTCGGATTCAATTCCAGCCTCTTGAACAGTGGCAGCGCCTCCAACACGGGAGACTACGGCGGTTACACGGGCACACCATGGAAAGTCAGGAACTACTCAGAGGGAATTGTAGGGTAAGAGAAGAGTTTATGAAAGTTGATTAGATTGGATGTCTCAATATTGGATATAACCCGCTGCTTGTGGCGGTGGCATTCACCCCCCCCTCCCCTTACAGAGCAAGCCCTCATAAATCAGATCACACGGAGGGTGGGGGGTGCTCCACACGTGAGAGTCTGTTAACGTTTCAGGGTGTCCCGTGTGAGCCAGGGGTTAATTCTCTGTTACTTAAGCTATTTTAAACACCTGCACGCTGAAATAACACATGGGGAAAGTGAGGTTGTCACTGGCTCCCCACCCACTTTTCATCCCCACCCACTGAGTCCACAGTTGCATAACTTTGTGTAGCTATGTGTAAAACCAAAATGGTCTTTCAAAGTGAGTGGATCCAATGATGGATGCATATTTCAACACAGTATAGCTGTGTGTGGTCAGTTGAACGTGCTTCACTTTATTCCCAGCAGTCGTTAAATCAGATGAGAGTGCTCTGAAATGATCACTACCTCAAGAGGTGTCTGAACTTAGGTCTTTACCTCAGACATTTGGGAGTTGTTATTTTATACGTTATTCAAAAAACATCAATAGATTTCGGGAAACCATGGCAACAGTGTAGTTAATTTCAAAAAATGCAAAATACATGAAGACAGCTGATGCAGATATCCAGTAAGTTTAACTATTTAGTTTTTCCCAATAAATGTTCAAAGAGACTAAACACACTGCAGTTAACAGAACAGTAGCACCTGTCAATTCCTCCCCTTTTAATCTGGCTGTTTGACATTGGAATGATCATCAATGGGCTGCAACTCAAGCTACAACTACTCACTTGACTCACTCCTACTAGCTGAGGTGCATTTTTGAATAAACCGGTCCGTCAGTAAGAAATAGTTTTAATTGGAAGAACATGAGGGAGAGCACCAAACTAACAGGAAGCTACTACTTGCACTTAGCATATGAGATGCATCAGTTGTCCTTGTGCACCTTCCTTAAACCCACAGATTTAAGGCTGGTTAGGAGACAAAATTGCAGCTGATAATTGTCAAAGTTGATGAATCGTATTTAAATGCAGTTTACTATTACCACGACTCAAGTCTTTTTAATAATGTACAAGCAAGAGGGTGTACACTGTAAACACTCAGCTCAAATGACACTAGGTAAGAGTGCAGACGTGATGTAGGACAAGTGGAGAGGAACCTCAGGTGGGCTAACCCCAGGGTGTCATCACACTACAAGATGAAGATTTATATGTTTCTGCACAAGGAAGAGGTTTAGGCACAACCTCCAAGGTACATGGAGACTGAACGGTTAAAGAGGCTAAAACTCCAGCAACATTTGTTGTTGTATAGAGATTTGACACATGGAGATGATCCATGAATGTAATGGGAATGCTAAGTTTTTATTTTAACTGGAAAAAAAAGAAAAGTGATGATTTAGTGAGGTGATTGCTAGGGTTTTTACCGAACACGCACGTTCCTTGACATGTGGAGGAAATAATTTGAAGGCTTTTGCATCTCTACCACTATAGTGCTTAATTTATATTTCAAGGTTGTGACACGTTTTACTTTTATGAAATAATTGCGGCTTCTGCAATTTGGATATTGCGATTTTGATAATATGTCAGTGTATTGTCATTGCTAATGGTGGTTTCCTACAGCCAGAGGATTATGTTTGGAGAAATTGGCTCAACAGCATAAAACTGTAAAAAATGGAGTTTTAAGCGAATAGGACCAGTGAAAAGGAGTACAGCAGAAATGATAGAAACTTGAGATATAAAATTAACATGCACCCAGTTCGTTTTTCTAATGTCGACTATC
>OMNW01034405.1:26749-40117 GCA_900303245.1 Selene dorsalis
AACTTTTCTTCTTCTTTCTTTCTTTCTTTCTTTCTTTCTTTCTTTCTTTCTTTCTTTCTTTCTTTCTTTCTTTCTTTCTTTCTTTCTTTCTTTCTTTCTTTCTTTCTTCAACTTACACCTTTGCTCATATTTTCTTGATCTGTCACCTTCCCATTCCTCCACCTGCGAGCCGTCGAGGGCCAAGCAAGGTGTTGCTGTGATTTCATGCACTGGCTCTGTAGGAATGTTGAGGGTCCACCTGTGAAACACTACTTAATAAAACCTTAGACATGGATCACACATTTGTAAAAGAGATTGCACTACTGTGAGAAACAATGATTCCATTTTTCTCTCTCAATTGTGACTTCAATACACAAACTCAGATTGAGAAGCAAGCGCGCCCACTATTAAGGGCAGATATGATTCATTTATTCATTAAGAGTACTGAGTAGAAAATAGGATTGCAATGAACTGAATTGTGAACTTGTAGAATGAATTATAACAAAAAATGAGCTGATAGTGTTGTTATACCCATAGTTGGGGGATATAATGAGTGCACAATGCTGTCTGATAATGCACAACATATTTATGTAGCCCCGGCTGTAGTGCTACAACAACTGAATTATTAATCAAATAGAACACTGATTACACTCACTCAGCACGTTTCACATTTATTTTATACTCGATGGCAGTCCTCATCCCCTTTTCCTGCTACGCTCCATTCAGATTCTATTCAGGCCTACCAAGCAAAGCAGTCAGCTAAAAAAAACAGACTAGATTTAACTGCATCATCATTAACAATTACACTCTGAACACTAGTAAGCATTACTGGCATCATATCAGCAGCACTAGAATAATCACATTGGAGAACAAAGTTAGGGAAAGAAGAAGGGCTAAAGAGAAGAGAACTTTTTTCCCTCTCTGGGAGCCAGAGCTCTCTTGAAGCCTGTTCCACCAGATTACATAACATTACTATGATATAGGCAAGAGGGATGATCAGATAAGCAGTGCCAAGGGTACATATGCTTCCCAGGCAGGCTCAAGACTGAGAGTAATTTGATCCAGGAAGGTGGGGCATGAGATGTGATTTCTATGGTTGCTCTGATCATGTGATGAA
The DNA here is from genome assembly GCA_900303245.1 of Selene dorsalis. Classification (NCBI taxonomy): domain Eukaryota; kingdom Metazoa; phylum Chordata; class Actinopteri; order Carangiformes; family Carangidae; genus Selene; species Selene dorsalis. The sequence continues at coordinate 27,846 of OMNW01034405.1, forward strand.
AGGGAGCAGGAGGGGCCTGTTTGCTGTGAAATGAAACCTATTGGTGCTGTAGATGTGTAGAGATGCTTTCATCTCTGGGATATCAGGTTTCATTAAAATGATTTGTGCTTATATTGTACTGTAGTAGAAGGCAAGTGTCAAAAAATATTATATATTATGACAGAATGTCCTCTATTTCTAGTTGTTGATTCAAAGTAGAAAATGCAATGTGAGCATTAATGTCCCAGACTTATAAAATCTCTCAGTTCAATTAAATGATGTGTAATTACCTTAAATAGGTGTTGTAAATAGGCTTTGGGCTTAGGAGTCACACAGATACAGAATGGCTCCACAGAGAGCTATTTATTTTTTACTGGGAAATAAAAACCCGATGTCGTGTTTGTAATGCAGATTGTAGCTTCTGAGTTTCTTTTACTTTCAAATGAAACCTAATGTGTCATTACGAGGCTGGCGCCTGCACAGGGAAAAGAGATTAGTCACTAAACTTTTCAGTGGTTGTCAGTTACCATACGGGAGGAGGGGCAACAAATGAAAATGCAAACTTTTTGCCTCTTCAAAAAACAAACAAAATGATATTGTGTGCAGACTTTTTTTTTTTATCCTTTTACACAACCAGTTACAGCAGCACTTTACATGTTTATCAAAAAGACATGAAAGTCTATCATTTAAGCCATGTGTTGGTGAGCCTATTAACTGGATGGAACTTACATGTAATGATAGGTTAACAACTCATAAGAAACTAGGCTCCCACTGGCCTTCTCTCTTGGTCTTAGTCAATTAAATGAAATAATGTCATTCAGTGTGCTTGACATCCTTTTTTGTGGTCAGCTCTCATATTTCCCCATGATAAAAAAAAACAAAAAAAAACACCACTTCAGCTAATGGACGTGTCTGTGTGACAGATGTGTTTTGCACTCGCAGAGAGACGAGCGCAGTGATGATACAGTGTAACCGTGGGGAACTTGTGTTGTCATGTCCTGGACACTGGACCTTCAGTTTCCAGGGAATGCTACCCTGAAGTTTTTCAGTCTTCTGTTCATTTGCATTTTGAGATGCATCCGGCAACCACATTCAATTCAGTCAGACAGACTTAGCCAGTTGGACCACATTCAGTGGCAATGCATTAAATTCACATTCCTTTTCATTTAAGATGGACCATTTTAGTGGCACACCCTACATGCAGAGTCGTATGACCTTTGCTGGTACTGTGAGACTAGAACTGTAATGATTAATGAATCAACACCACCAACAAAAAAAAATCAGCTATGCAGTAATTGATTGTTTCCCTTGTTTTTAAAGCAAAATAATAGCCTTTTGAATATGAGGATGATGTCAAACAGTTTTTTGGGGTTTGGAGTACTGTTGGAACAGTGGATCAATTTAAGACTGTAATATTTGGGTGTAGGAAATGGAGATGTGCATTCTTCGCTGTTTTCTGACGTATAAATTTAGTTTAATCAATGAAAGTAGGATGAGATAGCTCATAACTTTAATAACTCCCTGAACTGCTGCAGTGTCCTGGTGTCTGGTTTATGTCACATATGTCACTCATATTTCATGCAAATATTTTTTCTTGGCCTGAATCCAGACTTTGAGCAGTGTGCCTGCACCAGCTTAGGAGTTAGTTTTCTCAAGGTCACCATAATAGTTTTTAGTTAGGGAGATAATTGTATTTTTCATAGATGGGTAGTGCAGAAATAATCTGAAACTCAGTCAACTTTAACTGTTGTCAGGTGAAGAGTGCTTGTTACATAAAAGTCAGACAGTAGACAGTACGCACACACACACACACAGACACACACACAGACAGTGCTCTTTGGGGCGTAGTTCAGTCAGTCAGTGTAGCTGTGAGTGTTTTTCTAGTCCAACTTTCTCTGGTATGCACATACTTTGCTTTGTTGCCTTCTTTTATTTATAAGAAGACGAAGCATCACTTTTCTTCTCTCATTCTCTGTGGCCAGCCAGGAGGAATAAGGCCTGCTGTTGGCCTAATCTAAGTTTGTATGGCTGCTCAGGCACATGTGCGTGTGTGTGCCTGCATGTTTGTCCGCCCACAAAGCGTTGTCCCCTGCGTCTGTGTATGTAGACAAAACTGGTCAATCAAAGGTCACTGCATGTGGGCAAAGTGACCTGTTCCAAGGACAAACATGGTCCCCTTGCCCTTTCTACAAGTTTTCGCTTCGGACATTGTGTGGGGACATGGCAGGGCTTCCTGTTTTGTTTTTGCTCTCCCCTACAGTTTACCGAAAAGGAAACTGTTTAAGATGATATTAAAAATGACTGCCACTCCTGTGGTTCATAGTATGCAAATGACTTTTCACTGTCCTTTTGGAAGGTATTCAGAGGACATCTGGAGGTGCCTGCTCTTGTTTGTAAAGACTAATATTTGCCGTGGAAGGGTTGATTCTCTAACTGACCCTAATTGCTAAAACTGTAGTTACGTGTTTTAAATGTATAACTAGAAAGAAAACAATATAGCTTTAAGCTGTGTCCTGTCAGCGTGACTCAGTGTGACATCTGTATCTGTGGCACCCATTCCCTTGGCATTGCATACTGTGCCTCTTTGCTCTGCTATCAGGGAGAGCAGATAAGGCCAGGAGAATGAGAATGCCCCTGATTTTGTTCATTCCCCCGATGTCTCATGTCTGAATGTGATGGGATGTGAAATGTGGCAAACCTCAGTAGTCTTGAAGTGTTAAAACCAACTTAATTGATTTGTTCATATTCAATATAATTTCATTAAACTGCAGTTTAGTTGTTTAGTTGTCCCTTCTATGTCTGCTGGAGTATGATAAAAGTAGCTGCTGTATGTCAGTAGATACCTAAAAAGGGTTAAAATGAAAGCATGTGCTCTATAGTCTTGCAACATACGGCTGTGAAACCTGTGTATTTTCTCCTGCTGTGTGTCTGTTAATGTCCACATTCTTCCTCTCCCCTCACCACGCGGTGCTCTGTGTGCAGGTTACATGAGGAGATCAATGACTTCTACGAGTACATCTCCCCAAGGCCGGAAGAGGAGAAGATGAGGCTGGAGGTGGTGGACAGAATCAAGGGAGTCATCCATGACCTGTGGCCTTTTGCTGAGGTACGCATCATCCCAAACCCCAAACAAGTGTTTCCTAGAAAATCCTGTTTGTAAGCTGAAAGCCACACAAATGAAGGATGTCCCGCAACACCAGAGGTTAATAGATTTGGATTTGTGGGGTTGTGAAAAAAGATGGTAGATAATACGTTGAACACATCTCTGGTGCACTGGGTTAGCGCTTTGATTGAGGCCACCTCGGACACCAAGCCAGACTGTGTGCAGCACCAAGGTAATGGCCATAAGCTTCAGCCTTTCTCCATGTTGCACAGTAATCTGTTTGGGCCATGTTAATCAGCGCACCTAAGGCATTCTTGTACCCACTGACTTTGATCCTGCTGATAGAGCAGTGTTCTCCGATGTGTCTGCTCCGAGCTTAGCGGCTCCTAAATTAAGTAGCACAATGCAGTACCAGTCCTGACCAGCTTTATTTCCCTCTGGAAAGAGGTGGGGCCACTTTGTCAACCAGTCAGCGTGATGCTTGTTTAATTAGTTGATGACTTTAGCTGAGGAGATGTCCACCAGACACTCACAGACCGGTGCTACACAGAATCATTATCCTGTCGGGTATATATGGAAGCTTGTCTAGGTCAGCTGTACAGTGAGATCTATCTGACAGCTTCTGCTTCAGCTTTGGTTTCAAGACATTTCCTAAACACTTAGACCTCTTAGATATTAATGACCTATCAGTGACCAGGCGCACATTTAGTACATGACAAGTAAAGGTCTTAATAGAATGTGTCAAGATGAGCTACAACATAGCTCACCTTCATGATCACCTTAAGTTACCTCGCCCCTTCACAGAAGCCTTCAGGACTTACTGATTATTCATTTGCAAACATGGCTCTACAATCAGCTTAGCTTGGACATGTGACTAGGCAGTAAACAAGAGTTTATTACTACAGGTTGATGTGGGGTGTAGAGAGAAGGTTTAAGGGGAGGTAAGGTACGGCCAAGGCTTAAGTCTATTTCTGTTGCCATGCCATCTTTTTCAAGTGCTCAGTGGAAAGTTAATAGGTAGAAAGTTGAAAATATTTTAGGCACAGTAGCACTAGCGTGCAGGTTAAGAGATCAGTGGCTTAAAGGACTATTTTTGTATGCAAACATCCTGCCAGTCTGGATTTGCACAGTAGTCACTTTCAGCGTTAATGAAATCAGTCAGTCCATACCAAGGGCCATACTTTCCCTTAATGTCCCACTTGAAATATTTCAACTGTACACCCATTTCTTCTCTTTGCACAGGTTGTAATACTCTTTGAGCCACACCTATGCAGATTGTTTGGTGTTGTCATTTACTTTCACACTATGCTGCACTGTTATATAACATCTGTGCAACTTGGAAAATAGGTTTCTGTGTGATGCAGTGTGGGTAAATCAAAAAAGTACTTGCTTGATGACATATTTTGTCCTCAGTTCAGTTCATATCATGTCACAAAAAAAGTTTATGAAGAATGTTAAACATTCAGGTATCCAGGTGCTTGGATTTTTACAGTGTGAAGTGTAAATGATGGAATAATTAAAATAAGATGAGTCTAACTGTGTGTATCCTCTCTCAGGTCGAAGTGTTTGGGAGCTTCAAGACTGGTTTTTATCTGCCAACAAGGTGAGCAATGTGGATATTTAAAAACATGCTTTTTTTTTCTCTCTTGGCCAAACTGTTACTGTGAACTGGCTCCTGACCAAGACCTCTGTTATACTGAGCTCTTGAGAAAGTGCCTCGTCTCAACAGAGAATCATTACCTGCTTTTGTTTTGAGAATCAAGTCTTTTAGTCATTTTTATTATTTGTTCTTTCTAAAAACCTTGTTCTGCAAAAGGCTGTGGCTGCCAACAGACACCCACACAACCACCTATGCACAATAACAACCCCCCGTCAACATGTCACCTGGATTAGTGCTCTCTTGACACCATACTGAGCGCTTTAATAGGACTAAGCTGTTTTGTGGAAGCATGCTTGCCAGCTGGGGATGTGTGTTTGTTTACATGTGTCTCTTTCTGGCGTTTGTCAAGGAGCTACTTGTTTGTATTTTAGTTACACGGTGCAAATACATCGCACTTATGTTTACTTATGTTTTGTTTGCAGTGTAACAGTTCTGTATGCAGTAAACAAAGCCTGTCTGCAGTGATCTAGCATGCAGAAAACATTTAAAAAAGGGTTGTCCTGTGTATAGCCTAACAAAACTAACACAAAATGTATTCAAATGACGTTGCTCTTGATGTTTGCTGTGTACTGAATGTTTGAGTTTGCTGATGTTTTGCCAGTTAGCTATGTGAGGAAAATAAACAAAACTTTGTCATTAGTTGCTCCTGTATGTTGCAGAATAGACTTAAGTCAAATTTTTCTTTTCCCCTACCAGTGACATTGACCTGGTGGTCTTTGGGAAGTGGGAGACGCTGCCACTCTGGACACTGGAGCAGGCTCTGAGGAAGAGAAATGTTGCAGATGAGAACTCCATCAAAGTTTTGGACAAGGCCACGGTAAGACTCTTCACATCTGCAAGTGTGCATGTACAGTACAACATATATGTATATGTGTGTGAGTAGTTTTGAATGTATTGGGCTAGAAAACTACTTTTTGTAGGAATTCATTAGACAGTGGTTTGATTTTCGAGATGGAGTGTATTCCTCAGAAATGACTGAGATCATCACTAGTTAAGGTGAAAAAATCAAAAATCTCAACTAATTTGTTATTTTATAGTTCAGGATGTAATTATTCAAATTGTGTGACTCAGGAAGATTTTAATCTGTAGTGAGATGGCGATCTGGCATTTACAACATGTAAATCCAGAAGTATAACTTAATGAAGATTAATTAATAGTCATTATTTGAAAATGAGATGGTACATCTCAAGGGGGCTATCCTTTAAAAAATAAAGTCACATAAGTCATATTCATTTAGCCATTAATCAGTATGCTGTTGAAGGTTTGCTGACAAACTCTAAATTTTGTAAGTACAGGCTCTTAAGACATTTCCAAAACTTTGGCTTCTCTGGTGTATATACACGCCTTGTACACAGGGATGTGCACAGACATGCCCAGAAAGTGAAAAGTCTCATGTCAATCAGGATTTAAATTATTTCTTTGTACTCTAGAGTTGGCAACAAATGTAGAGTTCCACCCAAATTACGGCATTAGATTTATATTAGTGTCACCAACGCATTATTCTCCAGCCTTCTATGAGTAATTCTTGGGTGGTTGTAAACTGTACATACATTGCATCCCTTCCCATTTGAGTTAATTTTAGGACTTAAAGGATTTGAATAAATCTTTATCTTTGTTTCACCTTTGTTAGGGACTTGGAGCAGATTAGCACTTTTAAATCTTTGCTCAAGGAATTAATTAAAGGATTACATCAGTCAACGGGGCTTTGTGTAGAGCGGCATCTGTATGTTGTTTGCAGATTTGTGTCTTGTTGGGCATGTTACTTTAAAAATTAATTAGTTATAGTTACTAGTTACGTCAAATTACTTGGACTCGCCCCCCTAACACCCTAACTCCCTGTTTATCTGGAACTAACCAACTCATTTTCTGACCAGTGGATGGACTGAAAAAACGTGTATATAACACAGACTTAAACTGGTGTATTATTTTGTAATGGGACTTCTTGAGTGAAGTAACAGCGCATTTTATTGTCAGTAACGGTAACACCATTAAAACGTAGGAAACTGTAACTTTTTTTGATGACTTGTTACTGATAGTAATTATTTTATTATTTTATAACACAGTTTTTCCCATCACTGCTTATAGCACAACACCTAAAGTTGTGAGGAATTGTGAGAGGGCAGCTTTGTTTATGTTATTTCACTGTGTGTAATGTGTGTGTTCCCAGGTTCCCATCATCAAACTAACAGACTCCTTCACTGAGGTCAAAGTTGACATCAGCTTCAATGTGAAGAGTGGCGTCAAAGCTGCTCGACTCATCAAGGAGTTCAAAGAGGTACAGTCTGCATATTTGGGGCTCTACACCACTGCTGTTTCATGAGCATGTGCAATTCACAAGTTGACATGAGATGAAAGAGATAAAAATGAAATGCTCAAAAATGTCTTACTGTGTTCTTATGTTTATCTACTCAGTATATACATCCTTCATGATGAATAAAATGTTACCTCAGTTTTGAAACCTAGTTCAACTGGTACACTTCATACAACATTAAACAATCCAATTATAGTTGGTCTTTTAAGAATGGAGTATTTCTAAGTGACACACTATAGCATCACATTTTAACAAACATTTAAAGGGAAGAGTCACTTTGTTCAAAAATACTGATCTTGTGTCGCATATTGAGAGTGGCTATCATAACTTGCTTGAACTCACAATAATAAATGTTAATTTTCAAACATAGCGGGTTACAATGATGTGGACTCCTCTTACATTTAGTGTATTAGTGATCAGTAGGACAAGTAATGGTATATTTTGGAGGTTAAATTCCTGTCTTCCGCTAGAGGGAGCTGTAGACAGTAAAATTCATTTCTCACTGTGTCCTCCTCTGTCTTTTGTCCTGTAGAAATACCCTGTGCTGCCTTACCTGGTCCTGGTGCTGAAACAGTTCCTACTGCAGAGGGATCTAAATGAAGTTTTTACTGGTGGAATTGGCTCCTACAGTCTGTTTCTTATGGCTGTCAGCTTCCTGCAGGTCAGACAAACAAGAATCTCTTAATGCTTTAACAAACTAAACCTGTTGGAGTACTACGAGCTTGTCCTTATTGTATGCGTCATTTTTTTTCTGTTTCGCAGCAGATTTGTGTTCTTAGCTGAAAACTCTTTTTATGGTTTATTCATAAGATCTTAGTATAATAGAAATGGAGTGAATCCAGAGGCCCTGAAAAACCATAATTATACTGACATCTGCTTGGACCATGTTCTTTTCTAGCTTCATTACAGGGATGACGTGTGCAGTCCCAACATAAACATTGGTGTTCTGCTCATCGAATTCTTCGAGCTCTATGGGCGCCATTTCAACTACCTGAAAACAGGCATCAGGATAAAAGATGGAGGTTGTTACGTTGCCAAAGACGAGGTTCAGAAGAATATGATGGATGGCTACAGGCCCTCCATGCTCTACATTGAGGACCCACTGCAGCCAGGTAGGAAGTGTGAACACGAAGGTTAAAGGTTAGAAAGTGGGTGGCCAAAGCTCAATTTGAATGTTCGTCTTGTTTCCAACAGACAACGACGTTGGGCGGAGTTCCTACGGTGCCATGCAAGTGAAGCAGGCGTTTGACTACGCCTATGTGGTGCTCAGCCATGCTGTGTCGCCCATTGCCAAGTACTACCCCAATAATGAGACTGAGAGGTAAGGAGCTCAATAGAGAAGCTGCCAATCACGTATCAGGGAGGAGAGCCAGATGATGAGCCATTCCTAATGAATATCATCTGATTTGGATTATTGCTTGATCCGCCAGAGTGTTCTTCACAGCCAGACAGTTTAATGTTACACTATTCAGTCTTAAATTGTCAGTGGTGATTTAATGTCAGGAAGATTACTACGCTTCAGCTGTTTTGAGAATATCAGAGCATTAACATGAACATTTGCTTTCAGGCCGCTGTATTAACACGAGTATAACATGTGTACATCCTCCTGTATCCCATCACAGCATACTTGGCAGAATAATCCGGGTGACACTGGAAGTGGATGAATACAGGGAATGGATCCGGAAAAACTGGGGGAGCCCGTCTCAGAATGATTTGCCACTCAACAGTATGTTTAAACACTCACTTAATTTTCTAATGTTTCTTGTCGTCTTGTTGATTCTAAAAAAAAAAAGAGATGAAAGTCAGCAGTTCCTGGTCAGCTGAATTTGACGGGGTATAAGCCTGACCTGTAAAAGCTGACCTGACCTTTGCGTTCACATTTGTTACTTTGTAGGAAACGACGTCACACTCTTTGAGTCCCAACAACTCGACGAGTGCAACAACAATGTCCCAGATGAGGACGACGTTGTGGTTCTACCTTCAGCCCCCCACAGCAAAACCTCCTCCAACTCCTCCTCTCCATCCCCTTCACTGCGCTCCTCTCCTTCATCCTCCCTGCTGTCGCCTTCCTCCACGTCCTCCAACTCCAGCTCCAGTGATGCGGTCAGTCAATCACACACACCCTTTGAATATTACTATTATCTGTACTTATCTGTAGCTGTTAAAGCTTTGTGATGAAAACTTGTTCTTCATCGTCTCATTTGCTGGTTTTCCACAGGACTCTGATAGCACGCCGTGCAAGACAGCCAAGCAGCAGTCTGGCCGGGGCTCCAGCGCTCACAGAGAAAAGTCAGCTGCCGTTAATAATCACCGAACACAGAGCCACACTACTGGCACTCCATCTGGAAGCAACAAAGGAGGAAAGGTGCTGTCAGCCTTCAGTTATGTATAGACATGTAACATGTGCCCGCATGATTAAGAATGAGACTGACACAAAAACTGTTGTTAAATGTATATCTGTGACCACACCAAACAGAAATGAGTCTGAAATAATAGTTCATTTCTGAGAAGTTTAACGTATTTAGTGGTATTTTTTCATGATGCATGCTTGAAAATATTATATATTGTATTGAATACTGGGAAATCCTCCAGAAAAACTAATCTGGACTTTGTGTTCTGACCATTCCAGGGCAGGGTGTCTCGTTCCCACCATAAGAGTGGCCACCACGGGCAGCAGAGCTCGTCATCCAGTACCAAAAATCATCCAAGCAACAAGCCACATCACCAGGGCAACAGCAAGAAGAGGAAAAATGTACGAGACTCTACACAAGAAGACCTCTGCAGATAGGGATGACCTCGCCTGTCCCCCTTCCCCCCAATCCCCCGTCCTGTCTGCAACTGACTGACTGTCATGTCCCACTTCTGCTGCCAGACTCCAGCCTCGAGAGGTTGTCAGTAGTATTTAAACATCTACAGTATCTGTCTGTCTGTCACGCTTTTTGGGATGACGAGCAACAATTTCTAGCAGTAAAAAAAAGAACAAAAAAATAATCATTATAAGAAATGGGGTTGATTTCTTGGACCTGAACAGAAATCACAATGGATAAAAATGGTCATTTGCTTCCCAACGGCTTCTTTTCAGGAGCAGTTTTCCTTCCCACAGCCAGCACCTACACAACATGCCTCTTGCGCCTCCTGCCGCACAGGAGAAGACAGGTTGGGTGTCGGGAAGTCTACTCTGGAGCAATACCTGGAGCTGACGGCTGGAAAATAGGATAAAAAATTTTATCAAAAAAAGGAAAAAAAAAGAAGAAAAAAGCAAATGGCTTAAAATGTATAAAAATATAAATGTCATGTCGAAGAGACAAATATATACAGATTTTTTTAAGACGGTAACTTACAAATGCTGTAAGAGTGGGACATAACTTATGCATGAGATTTTTTTGTTGGTTGATTTTTCCGTTGGTTTTTGTTAAGTCTAAAGAGGTTATACAAAGATTTGTACAAAAACGCATCAAAAAAAAAAGTTAAAAATACAAGTAAGAGATTGTTTCATATGAGATTTTTACAAAATATACCGATTGAAGACATGTAAACATGCACATCTTGTGCCCGCAGCTTTTTGGCCAAAGCCAAGAGCTGGTTTGGGCCCCATTGCCAACATAAATCATCAGCATCTACTTTTACTTCTGGTTGCTACAGTGTTAAAATTTAGCCTTGAGTGAGTCAGTGCTCACACACAACCCTATAGATGACCAGGTGAGAGATCATCTCAATAGCACAGCCACACCTGTGTAGAGGCTTTAAGACTATTAAGACTACAGGTTTAAATTAATAAGGGGTGATAATGGTTTTATTGAAAAATCCTACACTTGAAAAAAAAATGTGTTAACAATACAAATGTGGGTGATAATCTGTTCCTTCGGTAATTTACCAACTTCAAAATCATTTGTATTTGTTAAATGTATTTATTTTTTTATTAATTATATGAACATAGTACAGATAAATGTATTAATAACATTAGAGCCCATATCTTTTGAGTCCTATATTTGAAATAGGATAAGTTGCGGGGAGGGTGGGAATATTCAGGTACAATAAAATACCACCTTTATTATTTAATTGGGTTTTTTTTTTTTCATTGACAGTTGAGTGACCAAGTTACTTGGAAAAGTTTGAGACCATACAATGATAATTGTGTTTTAATATGTGGCTGGTCTACTTACTATAAAAGGGAGCGGATAGTTGTTTTTTTTCTCTTTTTTTCCGTAAATTATCAGAAGCAACTGTCTTCAATGCGTCAGTCCCCCTCTGTCATGGCAGTACAGCAACTAACCTGTAGATGGAGTCATTGCTCTGAGTCGTAATCCACACAGTTTGGGCTTGTATACTGCATTTGGAGGGTTCTATTCGCAATTGACTGGTCAATATCCTGATATCCATTACGGAACGGGCAGCTGCACATGGAAAACCCAAGAAAGTTGAGTGCTTGCCGGAAGGAGTACTACACCAAAGCACAGTGCAATCCCCAAATGTCCTTCCTTCCAAATGAGACAAGAAACACCCACAGTGAGAGAAAAAAAAACAAGTAGTCAGCAATAACTTATCCACTTTCACATTATACATCACTACAACGTCTGCTGCAGCGACATGACGCCTTGCTCACCCTCTCGAGCAAGTGTTAAGAAAGTGAAGCACATTTGAATCCATGCACTAACTCACAGTCAATTCTATTCAGTGTTAGAGATATTATGAAAAGAAAAGTACGGTTCCATGCCCGCCCCCTCACCCTCCCACTGTGAGCGGGCGGGCAAGGGACCATACTTTTCTTCCCCACCATCCCTCAGCGCTACAGTTGCGGTTTAAATGCAGTATATAAACTGGTCTTGTGGTAGACGGACGAGGAGAAAGGTGAATCATGTCAGCCGTGCCATCGGAAAAGTCCACTGACCATCTTAATTTTCACTGCAGGAACGCATTCAAACCCAACTGTACTCATCTGAAATTTGTTTCTCTGCAGCTATTTCAATTCATGCAATAAAACCAATACAATGAACCGGGCTGTGGAGACGTGTTCTTGATGTACATTGCCTTCATCTGCTGTGTGTGAGTGGTGATGCTTCAGGAGCGGACCTGACATGGAGTAATATCGAAAGCTGTGTGTGTGTGTGAGTGAGAGAGAGAGAGAGAGAGAGAGAGAGTGACAGATGATGGAGGTGGGGCGTCCGCGCGCAGAGTGGCGCGCGTGGACAGTTGTAGAAGAGCACGGGGACCACAGCACG
>OMNW01034405.1:51635-71286 GCA_900303245.1 Selene dorsalis
CAAGTTACAAATAACATTGTAAGCCAGAACTGGTTGCAACACAATAAAGAGAGAATTAGCCAGACACAGCACAGTTTTTTTTAGTTCAAAGGAATGTTTGCTAACATTAGGCCCTCTCTGTTCCTCTTTCAGATAAAGCATATGTAATTTAGTGTGTGTGTCAGTAGTGTCAAGTGTTCAGTGAAGATTTAAATGTTGAGTCTTGACATTTTTTGGAAAAATACAGGAGTCTCTCTGACGGCAATAAAACAGCAGTATATGAAATTTCTGATTTTCAGCTTAACACAGCTTTTTCCAGTTGAAAAGACAAATGTCTCCAACAGTAGGTCATATCAATTTGATGCTAATTAATGTTAATTCCATGACTAACCTCATAATAGACCAAATTGCATTTGGCTGTCGTTCCTGCCTGTGTGCTTTCTGCAGATGGTGTCTGTGCTCAGCCAGTGATTGCATGTGAGACAGCAGAGGCATCACTGTGTAACACCGCTGTACAGGACATGAGTCCAAATGTTTCTGTAAGTCCCAGCAACTCCATCAAAGTGATACGTCTTCTCTCTAGCAGACAAAGTCATAGGTCATATACAGGTGTTGCATCATCTCAGTTGCACTTTTTTTTTTTTTTTAACATTTAAATTTATTGGTATCAGATGGAACTTGGGACAGAAACCTGCCTGGGATGTTGTCACACTGCCGTGCCATTTACAAATATTCACTGGGGTCATACCCTCAAAACATACAATGAGCTCTCACACTAGGATGAGATTGTCTATATGCAGCACAGACTGAGACTGTGACTCATATTTGGGAGGGGCTGAAGCAAAACTCCAGTGATCTCAAGCCAGTGCTTTTGAGAAATCCTGCATAGCAGACAGATGCTCAGTGGGAGGAACCTCGCCTTCACCCAACTCAGCTAAAACCTCTTCTTCCCACTCAGCCACAGAAACCCCAGGAAGGGTGCTGCTGCATGTAGACATTCCTGTCAGTGTGGCTGTTCAACAGCGATGCTTTCATGCACATACCTTGGAGCGCAGCAGCAAAACATACTGGGTGGCTTTCACAAAACGTAACTACAGCCGCACTGCATATGGTGAGGCTGCCACAGGGGAGGCCAACCCTGAGAGTCAGAAAAACCGTATAAAGCGATTTTCTAGTTGCTAGGACCACTCAAAGTGCTTTGCACTGTTAGTCACATTCACCCATTCACAGAAAAATTCATACAGTGCTTGTAGCTACATATTGCGCTTGATATCTAAGCATTTACACACACCTTCAAACACCGATGGTACATTGGGGGTAAGTGTGGGTTCAGTATCTTTCCCATGGACACTTCCACTGGAGGAGTCGGAGATCGACCCACTGACCCTCTGGATGACCCGCTTAACCACCACAGCTGCTCATAGTTCAGCAGTGTGTTACTGGACAACACAGGGGACCAAAATAGAGCCAACCTTGACGTGGAGGCTTGAGACTGCTCTACACAGGGCAGATACAAGTTGTATGAAAAGTCTGGTACAGGAACAAATATCGTAAAAGTGCTAATGAAGATGTTTAGTGGAGAGACAAGGATGCTATTAGTTGAATCCTCAGGCTCCCTCCCTCCCTCCAGCCATCCAAATCTCCAAGGAGGCATTTGAGGTAATGAGATCTCTCTGTGCTCCTTCTGCGTCACTCCCACTGTCTGACCTCTCGGCTGCTGCACAGCTGTAATTGAAGGCTTAGCGGAGTGTGCAGTGCCATGCGGTGCTTATAGCACATACAGTAAGCGCTTCTTTACCCTGTTGCACACGTACAGTTTTTTTTCCTTAGCACGGCTATTCATACAGTTCTGCACATGTACAGCAGTGAGTCACTTGATTGCCCTCATGTTGGGGCAGTTACATAGAAAAAGTTTAGCTTAACTGCAAATCAATCTTAAATTTTATTTGCCCGTAACGGAAAATGTGCCCTTTTACCACAAGCATCAAGTAGTCACAGAGAGAGGCAGTGGGCCAACTACAGCTGTAAAGTTTGTGCCTTTTTAATCATGGACAATGGAAGGAATATTCCAAGGCCCTGATGCTGAATGTACTTGTCGATTGGCGTGGGGGGGGGGGGCCCGTGCAAGCATTGTGATGCAACACTGCTAATCACAGAGTCACCAGTCCACCATAAATCAAAGTTTGATACTGCTGGGCCCTGAGAAGCTCAACCGGGCCCCTGGGGGTTTAAGTGCTTGGCTCAGGGGAAACCTTTCTGTGGTGTTGTGAGGGATGTAAGAATAGCACTCAGCACCCCGTCTCCTCACCCTACCTCGCTCCACTCATAATAGCACTGTTGGCTGCCATCAAGATGTGTACCTGAACCACATTGTTTAGCTTTGGCTGGTGTAGCGTATGTAGGTGTGCATGAGGGTTTTTTTGGACGGGGTCTCTTTTGATTACTCTCATTAGACCTTCATATTTGTGAAAGAGCCAGGCAGCTGTTGGAGTTTATGTTGACAAGCTGACCCTTCCTCGCATGCACATTTCCATTGATTCAGAAGAAATCTGACATGTACGCTTTCCAATTTGCAATTTTGGAGCTGCCCAAATGTCTGACAAAATAAAATGAACTGAAAGAAATGCTACTCAAGTAAGGAGCACGTTCAGACAGGCTGCTGGTGATGGAAACAAGTTTATTCAAGCCACGTTAAACATCCATCCTATAATGTCGAGTACCTATGTGCCTGTAGTGTTACAGTGTTTTGACCAAACATGGAAGAAATTGTTTTGGATATTAATTCAGTCAATGTATTTTTGGACATAGTTTCACAAAATAAAACAGTAAAAGGGGCATTAGCAAAGAACCATACGAAGGTAACGACCAGAAATCAAAATTTTCACTAAAACATCACGCCCCGCAGTGATATTTTCAGTATGCTGTGCAAATGCAAACCTGTACAACTAATGTAGTAATTTTAAAACTGTAACATTTCAATCAAAAATCAAGTCAGAATCTCTATTAATCTTTCTCATCTATTTACTCTGGATATCCCTTTTGCTTGCTTTTTCTAAAAACACAGATATGGCCTTGCCAGATGCAGACATTAAGTGCTAGTTGAAACACAAGCCAAGATTGATTTGCTCAATATTATATCACTGTGAGAGCTTTAAGAGTGCAAGAAGAGAGGCTGGTATGCAGAGATGAGTTGGAACGCTATGATAGTCACATCATTTGATATATCCCAACATAAGAATTAAATATTGCACACGATGAATCCACATTCTGAGCATGTACTCACCCAGGGAATTTTAATCCCCTCAATCTAGAGGCTTTAGTTTAATTTCACACTAATGGACATGGTATTTGAACATTACACTGGGCAGAATGAGACTTGCTGTTCTGTGCTCCAGTAAAAGCTGTGTGGGAATTGATAGTCTTATCTGGCTCTGCACATCCTTGCATGTATCAAACAGCTACTTTAAATCTATACATGATTGTCATCTTGCATGACTCTGAGGTACTCTTTGTTAGTGTGAAGCCTTGTTTTTTTAAAGTGGCATTTAGGCAGAGAATTTATAGACTAGCACTAGACATGAGAATAACATGACCTTTTCCAAAATGGAGGGAATATTGCAAAGCATTGAACAGCGAACTATATATTCTGTATGCCTTTATCTAACAGCACAGCAGATAAACACATCATGTTATTAAAAACTCCTTATCGAATTTATTACATGTAAATTATGACAAAAAAATGCAATGTTATTTAGTGTACCTACCATCCTGAAAATCCATATAATCCATGTAATTTCATGGGATTAGAGGAAAAATATTATTATGACTACTGAAGATTAATCATCTGAATATTTGACCAGAGGTTTGCTCAAGAAACAAATATTTGGCAGAACATCACATCTCTAGTGATTTATTCATCAGTCCTGTTGAGGAGCGGACAAACCTTTTCAAAAAAATGTTTATTGCTGTTGAAACAGGAATTTTACTTTTACGATATCTTGTGAGATTGTGTAATAGACATTATGTAATTCCATTGTCAATGTAGTGTGTAAATCACTGTTGTCAAGACCACATTAATCTTAATTTGCTTTTAATTAGGAACAAGACCGCGCCCTGTTGTACAAACATTCAGCACCTGATTTTGTGAAGCTAAAATATATGAACAGAGTTAGGTGTGTACATGTGGTGTGGCTGTGCACCACACCTCTTCACCTTTTTCCACATTTTCATTTGACGTGCAGCCTTACGATAACACCTTTAAATTCATTTTTGTTACGCAATTATTTAACACTTAATTTCTTGCACGTAAAAATATATACCAGGAAAAAAAGGGTGTCATTGAACACACCTGTGAACACACAAAATTTTATTTCCAACAGTGACTTTTCCAAAAAGCACAGTGGCCTCTCTAATATTTAATAAGCTTAATAATGAGTTTTTATTCAGAAATGGCAACATGTCAACATGGCGTGGGGTTAATCTGCTGTGTAGTCACAGTGTTAACTGTCAGACCCACAGCTGTATATGGATGTCAAAGGATATAGTAGGAATATACTTCTGAAGACATACAGTTCTTGTAACTGATACATTTATCCTACAACCTATGAGGTTAATACGGCTCACCTTACCTGTGCCTAACAGCGGCCTGGAGATGAGTTTGTGCAGATAAACATAATAATAGGGATCTGGTGGAAGACAATGTTAGGTCTTGGCGGTGGTAGACGGCACTCTAAGATTTCAGTGGTGCGTTTCCTGTGAGAAAACAAACACAAATAGACAACAGAAGACATCTTTCTCATTTTCATTATAGGGTTATATCTTTTAGTGACCTGCTACAGATACATGTCGGACATCACAGATGGCCGATGAGCGTGTTGTGGTTATACGGCTCTCGTCTCTCTCTCTCACACACACACACACACACACACACACACACAAAAGAATTGGTTTGCTGGTCAAACTTTTACTGCACCACAGGGATTTTCCTACAGCTAAAGCTCTTGGAGTGTTGTCAATTCCTGGCGTGGCCCTCTGTTGTCAGCGCTTCCCAAAGATAACACAGAATGTGTGAAATGAGGACGACCATCATGGAATATGTTTCCCTTTTTAACGTCTGGCAATTACATGTTGGGAATATTTAATCCCCTCTTCTGCAACATCAGAGGCCCTCCCTCAAACGAAACTGTATTGACGTTTCACATGATAGCCACATTTCATCCACCTCACTTCATCTCACAATGCTGTAATTAGGTAATGGGTGAATTTACAAATGTGAGTCATGAACACAGTTGGAACAACACTAGATATGACAGTAATTAAAAAAAAAAAACACGCACCAGATGGCCTTATCAGCAACCAGGGCTTTTTGGTAGCCTGGAAAATGAACATCATCAGGCTCAACTGGTGCTGTCACCCGTTTGTGTCGCTGTATGATATCTATGTAATGTTTCGTTTAGCTGAGTAAACAACTCTACTGTGCTGGTTACAGTTGTCGAGGTTTCCCTTTTGAATGGCAGTGCCGGTAGTAAGCTCGCTGGCATACTTAAGGATAATTATGGTTTTGTTATTGGTGGTGGTGGTGGAAGGGGCCCTACCGCTCCACAGTTACAGGATGGAGCAGGTCCAGTTATGAAACCTGAAATGGGGATGTGGCTGGCTACACCAGCTGGAAACAATGGCCTCTCTCACAGTGATGCATTCTTTCCACTCAGTTTTTCTCCTCAAGTTTATTTCTAAGTTATGTATCTTTTTTTTGTTGTTGTTGTTTTAAAGAAATCTAACAAAAAAAGAAACAAAGTGTTACTTCATCTTTTAGTGTGCATGGTCATGCATTCCAGTGTAAGTTTTATATTTATAACATACAATCGCATAAACAACAGTATTGTAGAACTGATGTGGATACAAAAAGCTGCAATTATATTAAGAAAAAATTAAAAAAAGAACACAAGCGTTTCATGACTTTCACATTTTTCAATACTATATACAGCTAAAACTGAAGATTTGTTTGCTGAGCCAACGTCACATTATTGTTGTGTGTTAGGAAACAATCTGGAAGTTACAGAATGAAAATTCATTGAATGCTCATGTTGTGCCAATCATGAGGAGTATAGAATTGGGTTTTGATTTTATATTTTATTAAAAAAGAAACCATAAAGATTAAATAGCTTTTATCTACATCTACTGATGCCCACCTAATAGTCTTAAAGTAAGGACCTTTCACTAGTAAGGGTGGTATCAGGGGTGAGAGAATATCCTAAGGCAACTTTGTCGTTGGTAATTACTGTTCAAGGTCTCCCATTACCAAATAATATGAAATCGTTTTTTTTTTTTCTTTTTAACCACAACTGGTTTTCTAAAATCAGATGAGTCCCTTCTGAACATTTTGTTCCTCTGTACATTGACATCATGCCAGAATGATTTGGGTGACTGATAGATGATGTTTTTTTCTCTTCGACTGTGCAGGTGTTTTCAGATCCAGTCATGGCAAATGGCAAGGAAATGGCTCAGACTGATTCAATCAATGCTGTTTCAATGCTGGTTTGTACCCCATAGCTACATGTGTTTAAATCTAAATCCTACATATCTTTGATTCGATAAACCCCCCTCCCCTCGTTTTGTTATTCAGTGAAACCGATGGCTTCACTTTTGGTGGCGACTCTGCTTCATTTTGTGGAAGTAAATGTGAAACACTTGAGCAGTAACGGCCAGCTTCCGAGCACGTGGTGCTCTTGCTTGCACTTCCTGTATTTATTATAGGCAATGGCATTTGAAGCTTAAATCAGCTCCGAGATAGCATCCTGTTAATATTGTTAGGTTTCAGCAGCTCCTTCTGGTGACTGCAGTTAATTCAATACCAGTAGACAGTACTGGGAGGAGAGAGGGGGGAGATGGGAAAGAACAGGAGGCTTAATCTAATCTGCTCAGCGCATTGCTGTACATGCATCAGTCATCTGTTTATGGGAAGACTGTGTATCGTGGAGCTACTGTATATAGCCCACCACCAACCCAATTCTGAAGGGTGTATAGAATTTAGTCAGTTTACAGACTGAAAATAACAAGATCATTTATTCTGATTGAATTGTGATAAGTAATAACATTTATCTGAAGGCACACACTAACTATCATTTACCCTGCATGAATCATATATTTCTCAGCAAATTCTCAAATCTCTATCATTTCCCAGTGTCTGACAGCAGCGCACACTTGCTCATGGATTACGAGCTTATTATTGTCTAAAAAAAGCCAAATGTAACAAAACTGTTATAGTTGTAATAGTCTTCAAACTTCCCAACAACAAACAATTTCCAAAAGACTGTTGATATTTTTTGTCTTTTTTCCTTGTATTCGTCAGTCTTGCAAACAAGAACAGTGCCTCCTCCATTGACCAGAACTGAAACCAGACAAAAATAACATTGTTGAGAATCAGGAATTTACTGTTGAAAATGAAAATGAATTCCTCAAAAATGCATTTACCCAAAAAGTGTTGTCCAGTAAAACCAACCGAAAGAAGCTGACAGTCTACAAGCTAAGAGAAGAAATGAGAGGGGCTGAAAGAACATTCAAATAGAATTTAACTGAGATTAACTAGATTTATTAGTTATTAAACATAATTCTGTTTATTTCTGTGGCAACCAGCGATTAACCTGTCACAAATAAAAAGGTTCAACATAGACTGAATGCTTGTTCGGTGTGGGAATTGACTGTAGAAAAGGACAACTAAGAAATCGCAAAGCATATTTGATTTGTTTGTAGACTTAAATTCTAAAGAAGAAACGGGTAAGTCATTTTGCTCATGTGCTGGGGCCTGATACCCCTGGTCATGCTTTACCTTTAACCAAATGGCCTTCAACTCTGGATCTGGCCAACATGAGCTGAGAAATGTGCTTCTTTCTTCTCTTTTACAGAGGTCACTCTTTGTCTCGTCTTTGTCCGAGCTCATTGAAAGACAACACAAAGGCCGCAATAAAAGCGGAGTGATTTACCTTCGGAAAGAGACCTGCCTGTTTGCTCTCCATGAAAAGGCTTTGAATTGAATGAAGGTTTGGTGAAGATCTGACCAGATCTTTAGATAAGATTGGTTTATTACCAATGACGTGATTACTCAACATAAAAGAAATAGATTGACCATTCACAGGCAGCGTTCAACCAGATAATTTCCTGTATAAAATCACAGTCTCAAAATGAGGACCTTCCCATGCTCACATGAAATTATAATCTAATGGTCTTCAATCAGATTTAGGATGGAGGAAAACTCCAATTGAGTGTTGATAATGACCCTTCAAGCTGAAAGTCAATATTTTAATAGTTGTTGTGTCATTTCAAATCTAGTGTGTTAAATACCGAATCAAAACAAAAGAGAACGTATCACTGTCTCCAGATGCCCGACAGACCTCCAAACCCTCCCTGTTTGACATTTGGAGCTTTATATCTAGTCCCTCCTTGTTTCCTGGGGAGACTTAACATGTCATTCAGCTGGTTGACAGCCTGCTTGCGTGCTTGTGAACACGCTATGGTTGCCACATCTTAGTCCAGGGTAAATACCAATAATGACCAACAGTTCAGATGTAGATTAGATTATTGATAAAATCAAATCAAATGAAACTAATTGATGGACAGATTTCTTTTCTCCTTATATTTTTCTCTGGCCAGAGGTTGTTTTATCAGTAGGCTATTAGTGTGTTGTTTGTTTTATGATTCATTCACATCATGACATGTTTCATAGTGTCAAGTTTTTTGTATGCACCGTGATAAATGTGAATAGAAAGAGCATACATAAAATGTTTACCTGGGCCTTGATTATTTCCAGTAAACATGGTATTGGTTTGTATTTAAACATAACAACTGTGACATAGTCTGTTACCAGAACTCGACAACAGGATTGTTTCCCCGAAGCATGCAAAACCACCACAGAGGAGATGGTTTAGCAGGGAGGCCACAATTTTAAAGGAGCTCAAATATTTACACTTTTGATGCGTCACATGATCGAAATGATGATACGAAGAAAAATAGCTTTGCTGAAATTTCTGATCTTTCTCTGGTTTCCACACTTATCATAGCCAGGTTGTTTCGTAAAGCCATCTGCAAAACACACACACACACATAGAGAGAGCTCCAAGTCTCTCTTTCAGTTCGCCTCCTCTTTGACACAAGGGCCTTTACGTTCCTGCGTCTCAGCAGCAACGCTCAGTGACGTGGGTTGGTTTTTGTGCGGCTCCTGTTCCAGGATTCAGTGACGCCACTTTACAAGGCTGCTGTGATTCCCCCAGTAGCCAAGCTTTCATAGTGAAAGACCTGGCAGTCCACGCAGCACAGTTTCAGCTATTCATCCCTGCTCGCTGAGAAACTCTGCTCTACTGAAGCATACATCCCTGTCTGTTCTCTCAGCGAAGCGCTACAGCACAACCACATGGGCTAACTGTGCTACATTTCTGCCATGGTAACTTCAGAGTTACATTTTATTAGCCTGTTCACTCCCTCCCATTGCAGTCGGTCACTGATGCAAAGTGGAGCAGTGGAGCTTAGAGACGACTGCTCTTAAACCTGTTCTCCAGGTCACAGTCAGTATTGATGCTTAGTAGTTGATCAGTGCTGACGAAGTGAAACCATAAAAGTTCAGACGTCATAGACAGGGGAAGCAGCATCGAGCAGCTCAGGGTAATAAGGGTCCACAGTTCAATTCATAGATTATTATTGCGTGTGTTTCTGTTTTTTTGTGGGGGGGGTTAGGTGGAAGATAACCAAAATGTCCCCATACCACTGACATGAATATACCTGTGATCTACCTCAGTGTTCAGCTTTCAACTGTTGGCACTCCTTTGTTTAATATTCACCTAAACTGATCATGCATTTGATCATAAAACCTATCTTCGACATCTTAATAGCATCAACTTGGCCTTCCATTTATGATGACATTTACAGTTATGTGTTTAAGAACGTATACTAATTCTTAATACAGTAGTTCACAGTCACTCAGTAGGTATGTGGAGTAAATGATTTGGCCAGTGTAAACGGTCAGTAAACATGTACGCGGCGTCCTCCCCTCACTGTCCAGCTGGTTCTTATTGATGCAACAGGAAGACATGATCCCCCACCACCACCACTGTGTGCTTTGTTTTTACCTCCCAGCTCCTCCTCTTGCTTTCACTGTCCTCAGGCTGCTGCTGATGCGTTATCTGGGGCAGGGGAGAGCTGGCTGAATGCTGTTCTGTCCAGCAGCAGAAGCAGCAGTGAAAGAGAAGGTTAAAAGTGCTTGTAAATTACTATCGGGACACTCATCACATTGGTTTCATTGGCAATGCATTTTATCACTACGAGACTGAATCCTTGTAGCTGACTCTTTACTTGCACACGGTGGAACAGGTGTGTGTGTGTGTGTGTGTCCTGTGCTGTATTTTCTGCTTCGCTTTCCTCTTTGCTGTGCACTTTTATAGCATGCAGCATCTGTCACAGTTGCTATGTGAGGGACAAACATGGAGCAGTGCCTTACTCACACTGTACACTGACCATGATATTAGCAGCTGGAGGAAATGAGGTTTCTATTGACAGTGGTGCGAAGTTCACATTGTTTCTATTGAGCCTTAAGCCTCTGTCTCCTCCTCCTCCCTCCCAAATGGATACAGAGTTTTCATTTTCTAGAAGTGGACAGTTCAATGCATTTTGCCCCCCTCTCCTTCTTGAACTATTTAATTTTCAGTCTTATCTTTATCTGTGTGAATGTATATAACAATATAACATGACATTATGTCCACCTGCCTAATATTGTGTTGGTCCCTTTTGCTGCCAAATACACAACAAACTGTGATGCACTGTGTATTCTGACACCTTTCTCTCAGCAATTTGAGCAGCAGTAGCTCATCTGTTGGATCAGACCACATGGGCCAGCCTTCGCTCTTCATGTGTATCAATGTCGCTGGTTCACCACTGTTCCTTCCTTCGACCACTTTTGATAGATACTAACCACTGCAGACCAGAAACACCCCACAAGAGCTGCAGTTGTGCAAATGCTCTGACCCAGTCCTCCAACCATCACAATTTGGCCCTTGTCAAACTTGCTCAAATCCTTACGTTTGCCCATTTTTCCTGCTTCTAACACATCAGCTTTGAGGACAAAATGTTCACTTGCTGCCTAATGTATCCCATCTGCTAACAGGAGCCATGACAAAGTGTTATTCAGTGTTGTTATTCACCTGTCACCGGCCATGATGTTATGCTTGATGGGTGTAATGCAGCCCTTACTTCAGCTCCACAGTCCTCACCTCTGTGCTTAGACTGTGTTGTCTCTTGTGCAATGTGATTAGCAGATCTTCTTGGAGCCTAGGAAAATATCTCTAATTCTTTCTGAAAGGACAAGCAGTATCTGTATCCAAACTGTGTATTTTTACAGATCCTTCCTGGCATCGCCTGTCAGCCTCATGAGTGTAACATGATCCCTCACACAGACCTATTGTTACTAGACAGAGATAATAAATGGCTCATGTTGCAGCATTTTGTTTGATGTTTAGACTTTATTTCTGGTCTGAAAGTTAAAAACGATGGGGATTCTGATGGTGAGGCTGTATTTCACAACTTTATGCACAATAATGGATACAGTCATGAAGTTATGGATAGCACCTCCCTTTGGTTTGTGTGCCCACTGTGTGTCTCTGTCTTGTGTTTAACTTCATCTTAGGGGAGAATACCAGCGGCCTGTGTGATTTGTTGCCATATAACAGTTCATCCCACAATATTATATAGCTCAGTAAATGACAGCAAAACAGCTGCTCCTGGTACTGTGAGGACACATCATTCTGGCTGCTTTCTATGAAAGTCGTGACCAAAATGAGCCACGACCCTGAGGTAAACAGAGACAGGATTTTCTGTGGAAATGACAGTTCAAGTATGCACACACGTGTGCTCATCAGGGGATCCGGATATTTGTGTCTCACTCTCACAATATTTCCAGCGAGTCACCTGACATGCCTCAT
Source organism: Selene dorsalis (assembly GCA_900303245.1). Taxonomy (NCBI): domain Eukaryota; kingdom Metazoa; phylum Chordata; class Actinopteri; order Carangiformes; family Carangidae; genus Selene; species Selene dorsalis. The sequence continues at coordinate 63,578 of OMNW01034405.1, forward strand.
TATGGTCTGCTTTTTTCCATCAAAGCTCCTTTTTAAAAATAAGTTAATTGTACTTTTTGCCCCATTTAGGCCGTTTATGGGCATTATATATCTGCAATTTTTTTTTTTTGGTAATTTTAACGTTTTAGTTTTTTGCATTTCTATCTTTGTTTGGTGTTTATGTGCCACAAAACTTTTGTTGAAATGTTTTGGTTTTTTTTCTTTTTCTCCCCTGTCTTATTTTTCCTTTTCTCTCCCTGTCCTCTCCCTCCAGGTGTAGAAGTGGAGCTGCTTACCCTTAACAGTCTCTTATATCCTGAATCTCGGGGGGGATCACTGATGATCCTTGCTGTTGCCCTCACCAGCTCCTGTTTTCCTCCTGCTCTTCCTCCTTATCCCTCTCCTCCCCTTTCTTGAACTCCCCTCCCCTCCTCGTCTGTGACTCCCAGCCCCGGGCTTATTACTCAAACCCACTGAAGGGAGCAACACAGTAGCTGGCAAAGGATGAAGCGGGTCTGCCTGCCAACACCAGACAGTGGATAGGAGACACAAAAGGACCAGCGAAGGGGAGAGAAACAGAGAGGTCAACCAGTGGAGAGAGCTACGACAAAGCTGTGAGAGAAGCAACAACAACATTCAAGATGCCACACCGAAGGAAAAACACAAGTTTCACTTGAGCGTCATGAGCCAGCAAGGGGCCCCCAACAGATCTCGAGCTGTGGACTTCTTCTGAACAAACGTTTGGCTGACGCACACAGAAAAAGTTGTGGAGACGCACACTCCTGCTCACTGGGGCTCCTTGTTAACACCTGGTATGCCCCTGTAAGAAGTGTTAGCTATGCCGGCCAAGGGGAAGTACCTGTTGAACGAACAGGAGCTGAAAAATGAGGCGTTGTACCGTAAATTCTCCTGCATCAGCCAGTATCAGCCACTGGTGCTCCTGCTGGGCCTGTCCATGCTCTCCTGTGGGATCCTGCTTATCCTCTTCTTTGCCCTTCAACTGGTGAGTCTTCACATCTACCTCTTTGTTATTTGTAATTATGAGAAATTGTGCATTAAATTGTGTTGCTGACCACATGCACTTCTTTAAAAAAGTGTGAGAATTACCAGGTTTTGAACTTGTCACTTTACTGTTTTTGATATGTCTTTCTGTCCTTCGCTATCATTCCTGAGTTCTACATTGTAACCAGGTTTATGCACCCTGTTTAAAACAGCCCATATGGGATCCGAACTGTTCAAACATTTCACTGTGTAGCTGCAGATCAAAATCTCTGGCAAATAACATTTACAGAACAGGAAGGAGTTGTGTGTAAAATTTGAGTTGTCATGGATGCATTTACTGACATGGAAATGCACTCTGTGTGTTTACTTTGTGCCCTTTCTGTACCCATGGTGCAAGGGTTGGTACAAGACAAGGTGTTATTTTGTGACTGTTTTCAGCACTTAGTCACTTAAATGGAACACATGTAGAAATGTGTCATCAGGTTACATTGGTGTGCCACCCAAACACCCAAACACACACACGCTGTTACAGCTGTGCAGTGCCTCATCCATTGTGCTCTGGCTCTTTTTTTTTTTTTTTTTAGCGGTGTTGTACTTACATGGGGACATCAACCCCCCCCAAACTCTAACCCTAACCCCGCCATGGCACTATGGCATTGTGTATGGGTGATCTCCCAGGTGGGATGGGAGTTAGGGCGACTGGACAGTGTCAAGACCAGACTGTGCTGTGGGAGTGAATGTCCAAAATCAATGGTGGAGCTGTGTAGCATGTATAAACTGCTGTGCAGCTGATGCTCTATGTAACTTGACTTAACAGTCTTGTCTCCTGGAGCTTATAATATGGACAGTCTGTATATGTCCACACCAGTCTTTGTAGTTCTTACCTAGAAGACCATAGTTACAGAAGCAGTGATCATCTGCTCTTCTCTCAGAGAGTGTTGCATTTCTCTTGCAGCTAATCGGTGGAATTATGCCAGACAAGCAAATTCAAGACATCTTGACATAATTAGATCACCTTTATGATTACCAATCAAGATGCTCTAGATAGGAAAACACAATTTTCAGCTGCAGCTTCATATATCTTTTGTCTTGCATTTTGTCGTTGGCATGGCTAGTCTGCTGAGATGCTAAACTTAAAGGTAGAGTCTGTAGGTTTCTTCGTTACAGTTTGTAAACACAACTTTCAAACTGGGTCCCCCTCTCTTAGGCTTAACTGCACACGCTCCCAGCCTCACACAGCATTTGTCAGGACCGACCCATGTTCAACTGCTGTTCACATGGAACCCTTCTCTACTTCAGCCTTCAAAGTTCTCGTTTGAATATTCACTACTACCACCAAGATAGCAACTGGAAGCCGTCAAGCCGGGAGCAATGGCAGATAGACACTTACCAGCAAATAAAAAAGAAAAAACAGTCCGAGTGAAGTGCTGGAGCGTTGGGCCCATACCTGGCTGTCGCTTGCAACGGGAGCCTTGAGGGCTACGCCGTGATGAGTAGGAGGGCCACCATGGGCCCAGGTGGAGCCACCGCGGTGCTAGCTGTACCTGGGTCCTAGCACCTGTTGTGCCTCCACTGGGACTGCCCAGCTAGTGGTTGCTGGCCGCCCGGCTTGACATTGCCAGTTGCTATATTGGTGATAGTTTTTATGCAAGCCCGCAGTGCCACACGCCCAACTTCACCTGCACTCTGTTATTGGCTGGGGAAGACACACCAACACCCCACCCAGAAATATCCCAACTACACCAAAACATTGGAGCTCTGCAGCCACAGGCACCACCACACACGAGTAGAAGCCCATAGGTGGTGATTAAGTAGGATTAGGAAGTAGGAAGTCCATATTTAGTTTTTTAGGAAACTCCTACAGTCTACCTTTTAATATTTGGAAGTTTACTGTTTTTTACATAACTACATAATATACACATTTTTGTTCTTTCTGTGCTAGTTTTCGTTGTTAGTGTTCTGCAGTAGACAAACTATGTTATGGGGACCGTGTATCTAAATAACTGCCCTTCGTCTGATGGCTTCTGTTCTGCGATTTCTTGTTATGTATTAGCTGACAATACACTGACGGCTTTGTTCTTCATGTCAAGGAAGCTGCCAAATAATCAGCCTGGTTCCACAGGTTTCGGCCTCTCACAGGTCACTGAGCTGAGGTCTGTAGACTTCCTTACAGCAGGCACTTTCACTTGACATCGAAGACACGAAAATAATGACATTGTTCCATGACGTAGCTATGCCATGTCAGTACCCTCAAACGGCTTGGTCTTATTTGTTATTAATATGACTGCTGGAATCATTGGAAAATTTTTTTGGTTGGGAAATGTTGTTTCAGATAATAATTCGGGAACTCTGAGAAGATTTAGCCACACAACTTGCTGAGTTGTAATCTCATATATGCAGAAACATGGTAAACAAAAAAAGTAAAAAAAAAAAAAGTAAATGTTTGGTTAATGGCAAGAATCTTTTGATATATGGTGAAAATCACATGTCCTAACATTCACTTAATATTTTGGTATTAAGTTGTAACAGTTACTTGCCATCATCATGGAGTGATCTACTTTAGATAGGAGAGGTATTTGCAGTAACTGCTGCTGCATGAAAACATTTATTAGTATGTTGTTTTAATACTCTGAGCAATGAAGCAGGTAAAACTCTTCTCCACATTCTGCATATGGACACTTCAAAGTTAAAAGAACGACCATCCAGCTTGAGAGATGGGATATTCGAGGAGCATGTGAATGCAGCATAATTCCACATTTCAAAGTGTCTGGTCTGAAAAATATTTATTTATGATTAGTTTTTGTTCCAGTCACAAACAGCTTGCGTTGTACAGTCAGTGGCCTCTCTATTAGGTGCATCTGTATAGTCCAGTCCACTTATGACAATGACAAAAAAAACTGAGCAATATGTGCTTCAGAAATATAGATGTTATGGCAGTGCTGTTATACTGGATTGCTTTAGACTGTACGGATACAGCAGGGTAATGTTTAGTGAAGCAGTATGTGATTGGACGGTCACTTTGAATGTCAAGATTGGCTTGTGAAAGTGTGAAAAATGAGAAACCCTCCCCTTTGGCAACTACTGAAATAAAGTACTTAACTCCCCTTCACTAACAGTGCTGCTGCTGAGATGCGTGAATGAGTGAGTGATTGTGTAACTGTTTGAATATGAAGGAGGACACTGCTGAAACAGTCAGGAAAACAGAGCATGCATACTTCAGTTACTTTCCCTGGATTAGATAATAGATGGGTTAGGATCAACTCTATTGAAAACATCGAGTGCATGATTAATAACGTTAATGTTAATAGTTCTTTGTCACTGAAATTGATTTTCTTTTCTTCATGGAGAGGTCAGAGGTCACGGTCGGCAGCCCTGGATCTGGTAGCGATTCAGTTTTACTCTCTATTGTTCCACAGATTTGAGGTACCTGCTGACCTTTTTTCACCGAGGCACAGTCTTCCTGCTAAATATATTAGCCAAGTGCAGCTAAAAGCAAATTCATCTTTACAGGCTTTGTTTGACCATGGAGAGAGAAGTAAAACACAGATTCTGCTGACCTGTGGCATGCTGTTGATTTTGGCATGATGGCAGGTAGCCCAGCAGTCAGTCAGTCCGACTGCTCATATGTTGAAGTGACAGCTTCTGTCACCGGAGATTATATTACTTTCCCCTGCTGGAAAAACTATCGTTACCTTCCTTCTATTGTATTGCTGCTGACCCTCTGAAACACCCTGTGTTCCTCTTGTCTTTGCACTTGCACATACAGATGGGAATCGTTTGACTCTCAAACTTACTGCGTGTGCACACTTAAGCATTGATATAGTCTCTTGCTCATACATGTTTTAACATTCACACATAATTTTATGTTGCATTGTTGCGTTGTTACATTCACTCACACCCTCTCATTCATCCCCGGACATTCCATCACTCCTCTTTTCCTCTTTCTTCTCAGCTGTCTTACACACACACACACACACAGTTGCTGGGGGTGCAGATGAGTTGAGAGGGAAATGTTGGGATGGGGCTTGTATAACGCTATTGTTAAATGCAAAGGAGGGGCAGTCTGCCTGTTGGGACGTGACTACCGGTGTCAGAAAGTCAATGTCAACTTATATAACTCCCCATTTGTTGTAAATATCGAAAGAAGAGTGATGCTGAGAGGAACACAGAATGAGCCACTACCAAGTGCCACTTGTACCACGCATCTGATTGAGTAGAGAAATGTATAAACCAGGACAAACATGCTGTTTGAATTCTTCAAAGTTTTTCTAAATAAAACCAGTCTATATGAGGCTGGCTTTTCATCACATGGGTCTTGTTTTGTCATTTTAAACTTTTCCAGTCACTGTGATCTCTGCTTTTGTTGCCTTTATATTATTTTTTTATAATTGTGATAATCATAAACAGTATGCACACAATAATCAACTTACTCTGGTAACATCATTGCACTCCACTGTTTTACAGGATTATTTGTACGTGTAGTATGGAGTAATATGAATATGACCCTGTGATGCTCTCTATCAGTAAGAACCTTTAGACATGACACTACAGGTGACATGACGTGTGCTAAAAATTGTAGCTTGCATCTCCTCATGTGGTGGATTTAGCTCCTGTTCCTATGGAATAATTGTTTTTTTTTCTGCCTACAAAAAGGCTTTGTCAAGACTCAGCTACATAGGGAGTAGAAAGTGCTGTAATTGAGATCTGGCCTTTTCCAATGCTGCCATGGTAACCAGAAAGCTCAACATACAATGCAGAGATGGCCTTCTCTGAGCAGAGATCTATTAACACTGACTTTGTGTGTCTGTCTCAGTCTTGAGCACTCTTTTAACCCCTTGTTTTCTCTCATCCTCTCCTTCTCACGCCCACTCTCTCTCCCACTTATACCAAGACAATATAACACATGTGAACACACAAAAAACAGTTGTTTTCATACATGCATTCATACACATAACACAGCATGAACTGTAACAATAATTCAGGCCGGAAACTGAACTCTAGCTTGGTGAATTTTGTAGGCAAACTGTGTTTGCTGATCATTTGACCAATGGCCACTACATTCATCTGGAGGGAATTGCTAAACATTATGGATTAATCAAAAAATCTGAAAACAGATCTTATTTTGATATGCCATTTTAGGAATTGCATGTTACAAAAACCACCCACACCACCAGTAAATATCCCAGTGCTCCCGATGGGCTGTCAGCCACCACAGCTCAGGAACATGTTTCCTCGCAAACATATCTCTCTCCCTCTTGCTTTGCTTCTCACTGCACAATAACTCCATCTGGAAGACGGTGGCCTGGAGCGAGCAGGACATGACGCAGAGACAGATGTGAAGAAATAAAACTCTGTAATCCCACATAAGCCTCACTGCTCAGTCTGAATATCAATGTCTCTCAGGAGCATCTTTCAGTGATTGTGACCATCATTTTAATAGTAGAGTACAAACAAAGCAGTTGACACAGAAACACTGACCTGCTGGTTAAGAAATAAGGAAGTGGACAAAAGTCTGTGGTCATGTTTAAGGTATTTAAGTAAATGTCCTGGAAACTTGTTCAGTCAGTGTCAGTGATTCTTGACAAACAACATTTTTCAATTTTAAACAAATGTCTCTACAGTTCATGTAACAACCGTGTGGTCACTTTCTCCCCCAGCAGGTAGCATGTATGTTTTAAAAACATACATGCGTATTTGTAACTATAAAATGTCATTCTATGGAAGTGGATTAGGGCCTTATGTGAAAACTTTTGCATGAGTTGCATTCATTGTAGGTATATATAAACTGTCTACTGACACCGTCCATATTACATTGTGTCTGTAAAAAAAAAATGTGTGTATATTTTTCTCCTTCTCCATGGCTGCTGGAGCAGAATGCAAAGGACCACTGTGCCTTTGTGAGTGTTGTAAGCGGCAGCCTCTGTGTGTTCCTGGCTGTGTTTGTGCTGGTGTGTACCGAGATACTCTCACAGCGATGGAGACTTCTGCTGGGCCTGATCGTCTGGGCCACGCACCTTACCATGGGCTACACCTTTATCTTCCGCAGCCCCATAATCCTGCCTTGGGACCAGGTAACCTAATTACGGCATTGGTTATTCAAATTTAAATTTGATAATAAGGTGCTTTTCTTGGCTTTTTGTTTTTGGATTGTTCTAGTAATGTTGGATATCTGAACACACTTTTAAGGCACCAGTTTCATCAAAATGAATGAATGGATTCATCTTTTGTAGAATTAGATTTAAAATCCTGATGATGACTCTAAAAACACCTAACCTTAATGTTTCCAGGTGCCTTTCTTCCTCTTCATCATCTTCACCGTGTACACCATGCTGCCGTTCCAGTTGTGGTACGCTGTGGTGCTGAGTGTCATCTCCTCCCTGTCCCACATTATTGCCCTCACAGTGCACCTCACCATTTACAGCAACGAGCCCAGTCCTGATCTCGCTTACCAGGTGAAATCATTTGCATTAAAAGTATATCATTATATTTTAGAAATACTGTAATGCTAATGTATCAATCTGCAGTTGTCTGTATTGGAAGTGGTGTTTTTAAGGCTTAAAGTGAAGAAAGGTTTTTATTTTTGTTTTCAGGCTGCAGTTGACCTTTTCATGCCAATATCTGTTATAATTGAATTTATTCCAAAAATTACCGGAATGTAAAAATCCTTCAGCAGAGTGAGACAAGAGAATGAATGCATGTCCCCAACACTAGAAGAGAAATGGATAAAA